>PVJH01002083.1:0-180101 GCA_004026705.1 Nesogale talazaci | reverse complement strand
GAGGCACAGGAAGAACAAGGCAGCTCTCTGGTCCGAAGATCCGGAAAGCAAGCGAGAGAGGGGGCGGAGCCTGCGAAGCCCCTCCCACATCCGCCCCTCAACTCATCCTGCGCGCTCATTGGCTGTGCCGTCACAACAGATCCACCAATCGGCTGTGGCCATGTTGGCATAACAAACCTACCCATCACACCTACTGATACAACGTGTGGTGGAAATGAATATTGGGAATGATTATCAGAGTTTGTAATCCTATTGCTTTTAGCCATTACAATTGGATCTGTTAAAAGAGATTTTTAAATTGTCTTCAAGGAAAGGTTTTTTGTTTGAAACCAAGGTAGAAGGCTTAGAAAATGTGCTTTAAGTGCCAATACATTTGCATTTGAAAAGACATGCAACTTGAACTGTTGGGAAACTGAAGGGGGGAAAAGGACTGAATATTAAAGGGACCAGGGAGGGGATCTGAAATGCCCATTAAGTGAACACCTGGATCCACTTGTTGAATGCAAGTGGGGAAAATGAAACAATGGAGAGATGGGTTCAGCCTGGCCACTGATAGCCATGGACCATGCTTCAGCAAGACTAGAGGAGAGAGGGAAACAGGCTGGTTGGTCTGGATTTAAAGATTTGTGTATAACTTGAGCCTGTTGGGGTGAGGGTTTTTGAGATTTGTGAAGAGGTCAGTGATCTGTAGCAGAGCGAGTCATGTGGGGAACTCCCTGGCTTCTGGTAGTTCCTATTGACCCAGCTTGGAATGATAATTAGACTGAGTTAACCAAAACCTGACTAATTGAAGAGGAAAAAATTTGACCCTGTAATCTGTGCACATTGCCGACTGATTTCATGGATGAACTGACTTGGTTTGACTTTGCTTATGGATGCAAGCTCACAAGGTTTCAACTGGAATGTTCTGATTCTTAAAAGGACATACTTAATTCCTCAAGAGCACTTGGTTGATAGAAATGGGCAGGTTAGAAATAGGTAAGATTCAAAATGGGGGGAAGATAAGGATATGAAGAAGTGGACTCACATACTTTGATGGGTGGGAGAAGATTATAGCATTAAGGTGTAGGTCTTTATAAAACTGCAATTGTCAGGCAAAAATATTTTTGTTTTGTTCACTTATAGAATACCAAACTTAAATGGGGTGGGTACATTTTCAGTTGTATGTGTTGGTTGTATTATGCTATGCATTGTGTTAGGCCGGGTTGACTGAAAACAAATCCAGAGACACTCATATATGAATAAGAAAGAGCTATACATGAAGAAGAACTTGTATGTCAAGAGAACATCCCAGCAAGTCCCACTCAAGTCTGTATGTTCAATACTTGTCCATAAGTCCCTTTTCAGACTCAGGAAGCCACATGCAATGATGCAGAATGCAGGAACATCTGCATGGGAACAAAGTCTGATGGGAACAAAGTCTCGTGGATCCAATGGCTGTGTGACTCTCCAGGGCTCTGGCAGCCATCAGGATCCGCAAACCGGAAGGTGAAAGTAGAAAGGAATGGTGCAGGGCAGCATCCAGAGAGCCATTTGTCTCAGTCCCACCTCCAAAGGAGGTCATCAAACTAAGACCAGATTGAGAGGCTAAACCCAACCCATATCTTCTTACAGGTGCCAATTTGGAGCAAAAAACTTGTCACAGACACAAATATGATTTTATTATAGTTTTGGGGGATTATATATCCTTAAAAAGCTGTGTAAAGGTGTCAAATTGACAAAGGATGGTCTGTGATGGCTAGGGATTACTCCTGGGAAAGGTAGGGGTGGGACTCAATCTATCAATTGGGTTTCAACCTAAAGTAACCTCTTTGGTGTAATAAGCTTTTTATGTATAAGAGTAGGAGACACGAGGAATTTCCTTTTCTCAGTCCCTTCACCTTCCTGATTTCTGGAACTCTGTCACTCTTCATGTGGGCCACCTGGCTCTGAGAGCTGTTAGCACCCTGCCAAGTTTCCACTGACTTTGGATGTATATGACTTTGCACCTGCATATGACTTTGCCCCTACCAGCATGTGATCTTCTTGTATACAACTGCCCCTTCCTGCATCATCTGCCTATACCTACATGCATCTGAATAAGACCCTGTCTAGCATTGAATTTATAGATTTGATTTGGATTAGGCTGGAATGCCTTCTTGATAGAAAATTATTTTTGATATAAAGTTCTTTCATGTACATATATGCATGTCTTTGGATTTGCTACTTTAGACAGACACATAAGGCAAGACTCTGAAATTTTTATGTTAGAAGAAAAGAAATCCATTCAAGTGGCGTGGATATGTCATCTTGAGAAGTACATACTCCTCTTTTAAGCCTCCATAAATATCAGCATCTTTAAGTCTGAAAGCATAGGCTCATCTGGACCACATGGGACACAGAAGGCATCTACTCCAACTGAACTTTGCCCTCTGTTCAACTAGTTGAAGTTCGGTCATTGTATAGATCATAAAAAACACTAGGTCACTGGTCTTGAAAAATAGCAAAAAGGAGAGGGAAGAAAAATCTATAATAAAGTATTAAATGCTGAAAGGAGATATAACATATTCACATAGTCAGAGCGTCTCTTAATCCTTTTCTCAAGAAAATCTTTTGAGATTGGTGGATAGCTCTCAGCAGCTTAAGGTTCAAAACTCTCCAAAGGAATGCAAGCCTCTGCCGGGTATCTCTCTGCTCCTCAGAGGGAGGAACTGGCTCAGAGTCCCATAAAAATCGTGACTTATGTGCTGACCCTCAGGAGGCCTGTGGACCCAGCCACTCTCCTCTCCTCTCTGGACATTAGCAGTGAGCTGACGGTCCCCTCCTGCTTGTTCCCTGATAAGTAACCCCCACTGCTCCTGTAGCATAATTGGGAATGTTGAGTCTGAACTTGGTCAGCTTCTGAGCTCTGGGGCTGAGGAGATCCTGACCCACTCTTAGCATGCCAGTCAGATAGGGATCTGCTGTAGACTGGTTCCCAGTTCTTGGATGGAATGCATAAGGACTAGACAGTGGCAGCACTTCCCTGGAGCACCAGGAGATTGAATTGGCAATAGGGGTAGGTGCAGAATTGAGAGGGCATGTATTAGGGGAGGTAATCAACAGAGCAGTGCTTGAGTATTTCTCTACAGGTCTAGGATTCAAAGTGTTAGCATCTATCAGCCTGAAGGGTCATGTTCAAATAGAAACTGGGCCCAGCTCTGATGTAAAGGACTGTCAAGAATCATGTCAGCATACAATGTTGTTGTGAATAGTCTCTTCTCTCCCCCTTGCAATGCTTATCTGGTCAATCATTGCCTACTACTCCTTGGTGTCATGAGAACCTGCTTCAAAACTGGGACTTTGACAAAGAGAATATATGATTGTGTATTAACTTGGGCTCATGTTGGAAATAGCTTGGAAACTCTTCCAAACTGCCTGGAAACTCTTGATTACTCAGATTTCATTAAAAGTGCATGAGGATTGCATTGTACTCAGAAACAAATATAAAAAACGAACAATAACACTACGGCTCAAAAATAGCAGTCAATCTCTGCACACTTGTGAAAGCAGAAGAAGGCAGCTCAATTAATGGGGCACACACAGACATGAACCCTGAGGCGCTTCTGGAGGAGGAGAAGGTCTTGGATCTCACGAAGGGGATTATAGTGAGGATATCCAGCTACCTTAAGTGACTGGAGAAAAACATTGATAGAAATAAAGTACAGGAACTCAGGAATGCTCTAAAAGATCTTTCTGACAAAATTAAAGAAAAACTAGAAATAATTTAGTAACAGGATTAAAACTTAAAGGCCAGTGTCTCTCATAAATAGAGGTGCAAGATTTTCAATAAAATTCTAGCCAACAGACTTCAACAAAGCATCAAAAATAATACTTCATGATAAAGTGAGATTCATGCCAGATATGTAAGGATGGATTGATATTAGAAAAAAAGTCAATGTAATTCACCACATAAACAAAGAGAAGAACCACATAATTATATCAAGAGATCCAGAGAAGGTATTTGATAAAATGCAACATCCATTCTTGATACAAACTCTCATAAAATAGAAGTAGAAAGGAAATTCCTCAACAGAATACAGGACATATATGCAAAACCAATTGCAGCATCTTACTTAGTGGAGAGAAATTGAAAACATCCTCCTTTTGAACAGGAACAAGAGGCTTATCTTTTTCATCACTCTAATATAATATAGTCCTGAAAGTCTGAGCAAGAACTAAAAGACATCAAAACAAATTAAAGGCATCCACACATGCACAGAAGAAACAAATCTCCCTTTGCTTTCATATTATACATTCATACAGAGAAAATGACAAGGATTAAATTTTAAAATTGCTGGAACTAATTGAGATATTTGGCAGCGCAGCAGTCTATAAGATTGTACATTAAAGAAGATGAGACCAAAACAGACACTAAAAGAACAATACCACTTATAATAAGTACAAGGAGAATCATATATTTAAGAATAAACCTTACCACAAAAACAAAAGGCTTATGCAAAAAGCCCTACAAAATTCTTCAGGAAATCAAAGGAGACACAAATGGAGCAGGCTATCATGCTCTTGGACAGGTAGACTAAATATAGTGAAGTTGTCAATATTATCAAAAACACTTTACAAAGTCAATGTAATTCCAATTCAAATCCCTATACGATTCTTCAAAGAAATAGAAAAATTAATCCCAACTTTATATGGAAAGGAAAGAAACCTAGGATAAATAAAACACTATTAAAGAGAAATTAAGAGGCCTCTCATTTCCAGATTTTAAACCTATTATATAGCCATGGTAATCAAAGCAACTTGCTACTTGTAAAATGATAGACATAAAGACCAATGGATTAGAATTAAGAATCCAGAAATACAACCAAGTACCAATAGAGACCTGATATTTGATAAAGAGCTAAAACATATAGATGGGGAAAAGATAGCCTTTTCAATAAATGGTGCTGGAAAAATTGGATATAGGCTTGCAAAAGAATGAAACAGAACCCATACCTCATGCCATATACAAACCAAACTCAAGATGGATCAAACACCTAAATATAAACTCCACAATCATTAATACATTGCTAGTAGGACTATAGAATTTTATAATCAGTACGGAAATAAGCATGGCATATTCTTCAACAAATGCAAATACAATTTCCTTATGTTCCTGCAAGTCTTCTACTGGATTTATACCCTAAAGAAATAAAGAACAAAGCACAAACACATATATATATATATATATATATATACACACACACACACACACATACACTGATATTTATTGCAGAAATTTCCATAATAGTCAAAAGATGGAAACAACCAAGAGTTCTGATTAGAGAAGATAAAGAAACTCTGATACATTCATACAATGAAATATTTTAAATCAATAAAAAACAAGGACAATTCTCTTAAACATCACAAGACTTCAACAAAACTAGAGAACCCTATGCTTAGCGCAATTAGTTAACCTTATAAAAAATTAATGAGTAATGAGTCCATTACTACACAGAAATGAAAAAGAAAGAACAAGGGTTTTCACACCAAAAGATAAGCCTTTGAAGATTATGAAGAGGTCAGGAATAGGGATTAGGACAGAGAGAGGGGAGGGAGTGGAGATCTTGGAAGGAGAGAGCGTGGTTAGGAGGGGGAGGGGAAAAGAATCTATTTATGGGGGATTGAATGGGTCATTACCTCTGATTTCATTTGAAGAGATGGAAATGTAACTGCAGAGAGTAGTTTTCTTTAAAAACCCAATAAAGACATAAAGTTTAAAGGAAAACTAACAAACAAGCATGAAGAAGAGTGAAGACTCAGAGCTCTGAAAACCTTCTCAGAGCTAAACGTTGGTTTGAGTAGCTAAAAAGGGAGGAACAGGTAAGCTGAAATGGAGTTGGATTCTTATGGGATATACAAGTTCATGTAAAAAATACCCAAAAACTTCCATACTGTGAAGGATATTTGGGTTCGAGGGTATTGCTTTTGTTCCCAGGAGAGCAGCTAATATTGATAGAGGTGATATGCTGGTTACTTCCTCTGTGGCAAACCCCACTTTGCAAAGTGGCGATGCCAGCCTAAACTTTTCTCTTGGGTTTTAGAATTAAACAGAGCAAAGGAACAAATATTTTTGCTCTTATTTTAGCTGCAAATAGATTGCTAGGGCCACAATGTTCTATTAGCTGTTAAAATGACTATATTTATCCCTTTTTTATCAGGAGACCCAGTTTTATACCTTGATTTGATCACAGATTATATATTTTTAATTAAGTATCTAGAAGACCTGGCATTTCCCAGGGCACAATTTCCAAAATAGTATTTTTTAAAATGCAGTTTGGATGGTCTGTGATATGAATTTCTCAAAGTCATTGCTCTGGTCTGCGAAGAGAACTATTCTGTGTGAGGAATCTACATGGGGCTTTCCTGGGGTTTGAGTGTCTGGGTAAATTCTCTAGGTTTAATTCATTGTTTACATACCACTCTTTTCTTCTGATTCCTTGAGATCCAGAACCCACCGCCATATCCACTTACAATAATTGTTTCAGAGAAAATGAAATAGTAAAATTAAACAAAACTCAAAATCCAATACAAGAATTCAAACACACAGACACAGACACACACAGAACAGCTATTTAATGTAAAAAAAATAAGTAGCTGTCATTTTAGATGTTAGAGCAAAAGTAAACAAATATTATTCTTTCTAAGGTTTACAAAAGGATAAAATGGCACAGGAATTCTTTAGTGACAATGTTATACGTATTTGTTAGTATAGGCTGACTAGTGAAATAAATTCAGAGACATAGAAAGATCTTTATATCAAGAACTAATTATACAGGAGACAGAGCAAACTGAACTTTTGGAAATCAGCTCCCTTTTAATTAGCCCTCCCCCCCAAAGCACTAAATCCCTCAGAAATCCTTATTCTGCTGGCTGTCCCTATAGGCTCCTTCATTCTGGGTTTCATCAACTGAAAAACAGAAAATTATATAACAAAAATTCAAAGGGTCAATGACAATAACATCTGAAGTAAATCCCAATATGAAAACCAGATCAGACTCAACATGCATCAGAGAGGGGATCAACTGACAAGGTTTTACCATTCAGGTCAATTTTATCATTTTGATATTCTGTAGTCCTCTCTCCAATGCACTCAGTTTTGTAATAAGTTTCCCCCCATCTTTCTATTATGGGTAGATGGGAACCATTAGAGGCTTATTTCTTATGTAGATCTCACAAGTATATCTTGGGTGCCCTCTGTAATCAATAGCTTCTGCAAACCAAATTCTCACAATTTCAGTTCTGAGACAGTTTGGATTATATGATTTATAATCTTCCTTCACTGATAGTAGTGTGCTTCTTCCATTAACTTACTTGACATCTTACTTAGAAGACTGCTTGTTTGACAAGTTTTTAGGACCCCCGACACTATTTTATCTGACAGCTCAGCACCAGTTAACTTTTTTTCTAACCACAGTTTGAGATAGCATCCATATCTTTCATGCACTTTTCCTGAAGGTGAGCAGGACCATGTTGTAAGAACTAATTTCTCTTATATGGGAACCAGAATTTACTGCAAACCCCAAACCTATTCCTGGATCTAAGGGTTTTTGGATTTTTTTTTAATCTGCATATGGCTCCTTTTCAAGACCTCCTTCTTAACTTATGGTAGAGAGTCTTAGCAATCTTTTCCCTGGCGCATAAAGATCTTCCATTAATAGTATCTGTGATTAGTCTCTGGTACTAATTTTTTAAATCACTGCTGAGAGATGAATATTGGGCCAATGTAGGCCAATTCCATATTACAGTACTTGAATTTATTCACTTGTACAGATTTAATTCTTTTGTGGCTGGACACTATTTACAAAGATGTAAATTTTATGACAAAGATGGGAATTGGTTTTCAGAGAAAATGTATAACAATATTCACTTAGAATACCAGTCTTAGATTTCCTAGCTTAAGGGGCACTGATGTAACAAGATCACGATTGTCTACCAACAGTTCAACAATCTTGATCCAGCTCTTCTCTGCTTCTCCTTCCTCAGTCACCATGAATTTTCAGTCCTAGGTCCTTAGGTTACAAGTGTGCCTGAGTCCAGTTCACCCAGTGGCATTTCCACATTGGATCTCTCTGATGCAGCCTCTGGAGCATGCTTATGCCCCTAAAGATCCAGGAATTAATGTCCAGCATTACACAGCACTCAGCCTAGATCCTCAGGATGCAACCAGAAGTCCGTGCCAATGTGGCCCATTTGGTGCATACCACCAGGGATACTCCCTTCCTAGTCTTCCCAACCTCCCCTCCCCCCCACACACACCAGAAGTATTTCCAGTTATGTTTCCCCCACCTGGAGGTCATTCTTCCCTATTTTCCTATCAACAGTCATGCACTTGTGCTCTCAAAAACAAAGATGTGTTTGCTTCCTTTCCCCTCGCCTGACTTGACCTTCCCATCAGTGTCCCTCATCCCTCTGATAGGACTATCTACAGGTGGGGGTGGGATGGGGTAACTTCACCATTACTTTGCATGGAAGCCACTCAGTCAGCCATATCTCCTCCCCCTCCCTTGACAATTTAATTCCAGCTGATGTGAGGTACCCTTCATCAAAATGGCCTTTCAGGTACATCCCCAGACAGAATATATGCCCATTAAAGGTATTGCTGGATTATATGATATTTCTATGGCCACCTCTTTTAGGAATTTCCATCACTTTCCACAGGGGCTGTACATTTTAACAATTCCACCAGCAGCAAATAAGCATTCTACTATCTCTGTGCCCCCACCAGCAATTGGTGTTCTCAGTTGTTTGTCTGTTTTTTCAAGTGGGCTAAGTCATGGGGGTTAAACGGCATCTCCTGGTTGTTCTGAGATGCAGTTCCTGGATTGCTAGTGAACAAGAGCATTTCCCTGGGTTTCATCCTTTGCGAATCATCCGTTCATGTCCTTTGTCAACTTTCTTATTGGATTATTTGTCTTTTTCTTTTTGTACATACTACAGACTTTAGCAATTAATCCTGTTTGTTATGTTGTTGCTAAATATATTTTCACAGTCTGTGATCTCTTGTTTTATTCTTTTAACCAAATATTTTAATGTACCCATTTGTTTATTTTAATAGGTCTTACTTATCTATTTTGTCTTCTATGTAGTGTGCTTCTTTTTATATTTGGCAGCCCATGTATTTCCTACACAAGGGTACTTAGATGTGTCATAATTTTATTATTTATGATCCCTCAAGCTTTAGGTTTTACATTTAGGTCTTTGATCCATCTTGAGTTTGTTTTTGTTCATGGGGTAAGACACAGGTCTTATTTCATTCTGCTGCAGATGGATATCCAGTTTTCCAATCACCATTCCCATTTCATGCTTATTGGGCCTTTGCCCAAAGTCAGTTTTCTATATGCAGATGTTTCCATTTCTGGATTTTCGGTCCTGATCCATTGGTCTTTGTCTCTCTCCTTACAACAGTACCAGGTTGTTTGACAACTGTGACAGTGTAGGTTTTGAGGTCAGGTAGTGTGTAGCCACCTACTTTGTTCTTCCTTTTGAGGAGTTTTTTTTTTTTGCCTGTCCTGCACCAGCCCCTCTTCAGATTCACTTAGCCGCTTGCAGTGATGCAGAATGCAAGAAGATCAGAGCTTGGCAGGTGTAGAATCATGTGGATCCGAGGCCAGTAGAAACATGGTAAAGCACCAGCAGCTCTCACAGTGGCCAGAAAGCAGAAAGCTGATGGGGAAAAGGAGAAAAGAGGGCCCCAGCAATCCCAATTATATGTAGACCACCCCCGGAGGATACAGCCTAAGGCTATGTCCTGATTGACAAGTTTAGCTCTACCCCTACCCAAGAGTGTTTGGTTGACATAAAATCATCTGACTACCCTTTAAAAATATTGAGAATTATCCCCCAAAGACTATGTGCATATGCACACTGAAGAAGAGACAAGTGACACTCCTAGAGTAAGCCTTTGTATTTATTTCTTTCACCATGATAACAGTGAACAACTCTGTAACTAACAGATCAAAAGTAAATGATGCCTGATTACTGTGGGTGACATTTTAAAGGGTTTAAAAATATACAATTTTCCACCATGAATTTCAAATATATTATGGAAGAAGAAATGTCTTTGCAACTAAAAGCACTAAGAAATAAGTAACAAAGAAGTAGCTTTCATTGGAGACTCATTCCCTAGGTTTAAGCCCTATAATTTCTCATTGTTCTTCACTGCCCTCCCACCCCCATATTATCTTTAAAACAAACTCTCCCATGTTTTCTGGTTCTTTCTTATTTTATCAGTGGCCAAGAGGCTGATAAACTGGGTAAAAAGTTATCACCAAAAGTTGAGGGGGTGTTTGGCCAAAGCTTCAGGCATTCTTATTGCACCGAGGAGTCACTAAAAGGAGCTCAAAACTTTCTCAGGAGAAGTATGATGGTTAAGGCTAGGTGTCAATTTGGCTAGGCCACGATTCTCAACAGTCTTTAGATATTATATAGTTATTCCCCCATTTTATGGTCTGATATGATTAGTTGAAGGAGGTGCTATGTACATTTTCCCCTATGTTCATTTCGTTTAAACTTACCTCTGTGGATTAGTGTTGTACTCCTCCTATTGTGGTTGGCTAACTTCACTCAACATTAATATTCTACAACTCTCTCCACTAGATGAGGTGCCTCAATATTCCATCACTGTTCTTTAGGGATACGGAGTACTCCATTATGTGTATATACCAGAGTTTTTTAATCCATTCATCTATTGGTGGAAATTTAGGCTCTTTCCAATTCTTTGCAATCGTGAACTGTGCAGCGATGAACACTGGAGCACAGATGTCTGGTCATGTCCCATTTCTTATTTCTTTTGGATGTGTGGAATTGCTTGATTGTAAGGCAATTCAATTTCCATCTGTTTTAGGTATCACCAAATCGCTTTCCACAGTGGTTGTACTTAACTACAAGACCACCAGTCGTGAATGAGCGTACCTATCTCACCACACCACCTCCAACATTTGTTGCTATTTTTTTGAGTTGGGTTATCCCTGTATGTGTTAGGTGGTATCTCATGTTTGCTTTGATTTGCATTTCCTAGCTGGCTAATGATTGGGAACATATGTTTATTGGACATTTGGGGCTCCTCCTAAATCTTCTGTTTAAGTCTTTTGCCCACCCCCTTCAGTGGTTTATTCATTTTCTTCTTGTAAGTTTGCAGGGTTCTATAGATTTTAGTAATAACCCCTTTTTGATTGATATGTCCTTGCTAATATAGTTTCCCAGTCTGTAGACCCTCTTGCTACTCTCTTGATGAAGTTTTTCAATGCACACAAGTGTTTTATCTTTAGTGTGTCCCCTGTGTATAGCTTATCTTCCTCTCAGAGTGTATCTTCATCATTACTGATAGGTCCTGTACTCCCTGCTTTAAGATTCTTCGTTTCTCCTAATCTAATTTTTTCATTGATTCTTATAGTTTGGGGTTTTATCCCAAGATCTGTGATCCATCTTGAATTAGTCCTTGTGTATGGGGTGAAGTAAGAGCCTTGCTTCATTCTTCTGCAGATTGTAATCCCATTTTTTTTCAGCCCCATTTGCTAAAGAGGGAATCTGCTTCCCATTTGATTTTGAGGGGATCAAAGATCGATTGTCTATATTCTGCTGTTTTTATTTCTGGATTTTCTGCTCTTATCCATTGGTCTGAATAGCTATCATTGTACCAGTACCATGCTCTTTTGACAATTGTGGCTGTATCATAAAGTCAGTTAATGCAAGCCCACACACTTTCTACTTCTTCTAGATTAGTTTGTTAGCAATTCTGGGTTTCTTCTCTTTCCATATTAAGTTGGTAGTCAGTTTTTCCATTTTTTAAAAAAATGATGCTGGTATTTGTATAGGGATTGCATTGAACCTATATAGTGCCTTAGGTAGAATTGACATCTTTACAATATTGAATCTAATGGTCCATGAGTATGGAATATTCTTCCATTTGTGAAATTCCCTTTTGGCTTCTTGTAATATGTTCTGTAGTTTCCCTTGTACAGATCTTTTTTTTTTTGATAAGAGATTTTGATAAGATTTTTTGATAAGAGATTTTGATAAGATTTTTTTGATAAGAGATTTTGATAAGAGATAGAGATTTCAATTTATGCTTGGCTATTGTGAGGTGTACTACCTTTCTAATCTCTTTTTCTATTATCCCATCCATTGGTTGTCCAATTAACTTCTGCTTTTTGATGTTATCCAGTATGATTGTCGATCATTTGATTTCTTTTATTATCTTTTGAAGGGTTTTGTTGATAAATTTTGTGGATCTTTCATTGGGCATGTATTAGATTATTATGCTTACTGGCTCTTTATCTACTGAACCCTTGAGTATTGCATCGTTCCCATTCTTATCTCTCATGTCCTGCACCTTGTGGTCAATTTTGTCAGAGATTAGGACAACTCCTGCTTTTCTTAAGGTATTTTTAGCTCAACACGCTTTTCTTCAGTCTGATCCTCAACTGGTTTTGTCTTTAGCTTGAGGTAAGTCTCTTGAAATGGGACTTGTTTGATATTCAGAGTTATGCCAGCCATCTGTGGATTCTTTGTCATCACATATCTTTTGCGTTAACTATTTTTCTACCTCCCTTCTTAGCAGTGGTGTTGTGTATGTGTTCATTCTAGCCTTCGTTACACCATTGGCTCAATGATGTCTTGGGCATTGCTTTCATTGCATTGACTTCTGAATATCATTAAGCTATGTGGTGGACTCATCTGTGTGCATTGTGAATGATGGTCTTCTGTAAAAAGTGAGTTGGAAATAATTTTTGTAGTGATGAATTTTTTAAATGAATTCTCTAAATTTTTCCTTATCCAAGAAAATTCTGACCTCTCTTTCTATTTTGATGGGTAGTTTGGAGTATATAGGTTTCTTGGGTTACCAGTATTCTCTTTCAAATTTAGGAAGATGCTACTCCACTTTCTCCTCTTCTCAATTGTGTCTGATGATAAATCTGAATATCCTTACAGGTGACTGTATTTTTTTCTCAAGACACTCTTATGATCCTTATGATTTTCTCCTCCTTAAAGTTGGATAATTTTACTACTATATGCCTAAGTGTATTTTCCTTGGAGCAGTTTAACTGGTATCCTCTCTGCTTCATGGATAATTGTCTGATTCTCATTCATTAAATTAGGGAAGTTTTCTTCCAGAAATTTCCTCACTATTCTTCATTGTGTCTTGTTCTGGTAATCACAATTACCCAAACATTCCTTTTCCTAGCATCACCCACTGTTCTCAGGTTTTCTTTGGCTTCTTTGATTACCTTGCTTGACTGCCTTTCCAGTTTTTTGAATTCTGCTTGGCTATCTCTGAGGTCACCAATATGATTCTCTGCCTTTCCCAGCCTGTGGATAAGGTCTTTCACTGTTTGCTTCACTTCTGCTGCATTTCCCCCTAACTCTTGTATTTCCCTTCAGTAATAGGACTCTATGCTCTCTATTTTTCATACTTTTTCTGTATTTATGCTCTCATATCCTGTATGACTTTAAGTCACATTCTGAAGATTTTTTCTGTGTTGGTTCAGTTTCTGCTCTGGCATTTTATTTTTCTTGCTTTTGTGTTGTGGGTTGATGTTTTAGCCATTTTGGTGGAGGTTGGTGCCATTCTCTTGGAAGGCCAGGAGCCCTGTGGTTTTCTTTCTGGGAGGCTAATAAGAATGATGCCAAGGACCTCCTGTATCCCACTGGGCTGTGAGATCACACTGTGCCTCCATCTCACTGGGTTTTGCACTCTCCCTACCAGCTAGGATTATCTATTAGAAAGACAGCTCAGGTGGCCTTGTAAGGCATTGTGGGTAGGATGATCTCAGGCAGTGGGGTGGCTTTGGGAAGGCTATTCCTATGGGAGTGTAAGGCACAGGCCCTGGAAATATGCACAGCAAGAGGTGCTGGTGTGAGGAACATGCACAACACTGTAGTCTGGCAGGGGGGACCTGCATGGTGCTGGATCACCTGTGGGAGGAATCTGTGCGGTGCTGCGAGGTTCCTGTATAGAGCTAGGGTGCCAGTAGAAGGGACCCTAATGGTGCTGGAGCGCGGGGCCTCTTGGACAAGTGTGGTGGGTGGAGCTGGGGGATTGTGCAATGGTAGCAGTGGCAGGGGGTGAGGATGCTTGGACCTTGGAGCAGTGGAGGTGGCAGGTGGGGGAGATCCCAGGCAGGCTGTGAAGCAGTGAGTGGGGGCCTATAGAGGGATGGAGTGTGACTGTGGGTCATGTGAAGGCTTGGACAGGTAATGAAAGCTGATGTGGCCTGGGGCACCCCAAGCTGTCAGAGCTCAGTGGTGTGTGCAGTGTGGAGAAGGGGGAAGAGAGTGAATCAATGCCATGGGAAAGGTCTGCCCACATGCTGGTACAAACCCTTAGGGTGCCATTAGCTCACCTGAGTGGCCTGAACACACCATTTAGCCTCCCGACTCCCCAAACCAATAGTAACCCATGGAGTTTCCAGTTACTTTTCCCTCAGAGCCACCTTCCCGGAAGTCCTATATGTGTAGAACCTTTTTGTGTGACAACAAAGGCACAACAAAGGAAGGAAAAATAGCATTGAAGCCTTCCAAAATCTCTGCATACTCTTAAAATTGGTAAAATAACTTATTTGTATTGGATTTTAATCAGACAAAATATCATGTTATTATCCCAAGGACAGACAATAAATAAAACGATGACTTAAAAGTCTATGCTGCTAGTCACTTCTTAGCTATACTAGTGCACACTTTCTGTATCATTTTTATAATATCATGGTGTTTTGCACAGTATGAATAGTCTTCTACCCTAGTACTCTGTGATCATTCATTGCTTAAATGCCTATTGGGCTATTAGGCACAATATCACAAACAGCCATCATCACAATATCACAAACATCCATCATCTTCCCTTCTTTTTTCATTATAGGAGAAAACATTTAGCAGTACACGCTAGTAATTGCCTCCTTCCCTGACTCTTCCTCCTATAGACTTACCCACTATAGCTTGTTTATTCATTTGCTTGATCACTTGATCAGCCATAAAGCTTTCATTATATGTAAAGAATGAACTCTGCTATTATCTTGAATGCTCATAATTTTTTTTTTTTTTTTTTTTTTTTTAGGCATCGCTGCCCTCAGGTGGTGGGAGTAGGAGGCCCAGCCTTTGCTCCTGGGAGCCAGAATTGAACCTCCATCCCAGTGGGCTGCAGTACCGCACACAACCACTACGCCACCGGGGCTCTGCCGCTCATAAAATTTTAAAGACAGATATTATTATTATCATTTTTAAAAATAGTGTGACTGAGAGACTAAATAACCAAATTAAGATTTCACATGTTAATGGCGAGGTAAATCTAGGACTCCACATAAAGAAACTTCATCTTCTGTGGAGCTTTTCACCAGCAAGAAAGAATATCTGCTGGTGACACTGACGACTCTGTCTTGAACAATATCTATGGAACTGTGGCCAGTGACCAGAGCAAAGAGTACAGAGTATGGCATAAAACAAAATTTCAACTTCAAGAACAAATAAGATGGGAAAATAACATCATTTGTGGTGGAGACAATTGGTTTTAAAACTGATTGGACATAAATATTGACTTTTGTTGACTTGCTGAGATTGCGTGAAAGTTAAGAGGACATTTATCAGAGGAAGGTGGCAACCAGATAACAAACACTACGAGAATCTCTGAAAGTCCCAGATAAAATTTAAAGGTAAGAATCTGTGTTCTGGGAAATCAGACTCTGGACCTCAAATATGGGTGCTCCAAGATTATTTATTTGTTTATTTTCTCACTTCTCTATATGTTTGCTTGCTCATTTAAAAAGAAAATACCTTTGTCCTGTTGGAGAACCTACAAGTCAGCAAAATAGACAGAACCTCTATGGCTCCTCCATTCCCTACCCAGAGACCTCCAGTCCTGTCCTCTAGGTCAGAAGCACTATCCCAGATCTAGCACTCATCCCCTCTGCCTCTCTGGCATCAGGGGTCCCCATGTAGGGGACATATTGTATAGCCTATGTGGCACAGAACCTCTCCTAGTGTCATCAATGTAACTTCAAGCTTTCACACCCTCAGTGCCACTTCTGCCCCTTTCTTCTGGAGATTATCTTCCCTCCATGCTTGCCTAGATCCTAAGTGGGAGAAGGCTAATTGCAGTTCTCTGTGAACCTGGAAGATGACAGCCACCAAGCTAGGATAACATACACATTTTATTGGGCTACTGTATATTCCTATTATATAACTGGTTGAGTTTTTACACTAATTAGGACTTCTATTTTGAGATAGCAGCAACCCTGGGTGGCTCCTTGTCTGCCCACTCTAGCAGACAACACCCACAACTGGCAGATTCATGTTTTTGATCAGCATCTCATATACCTACCACTATGGGATTCAAGGTTCCACCAGATCAGGGGATGGTTCTTGTCTCTTGGCCTTCACACACCCTTATTTCTCTGTATGGTGATCTGTGTGCCACTCTGGACCATAAACCTCTCTCACACAGAAGCGTGCCTGCATAGGACTGTCTTTCCTTTCCCTGTCAGAAGTTGGTGGGTCAGGCACTCCTATAACATTCTTTTTCCTGAGAGTATGATAGGCCACCAAGTCATGCCCTGGAGGGAATGAATCTAATAGTAAACTTGGGGGGCAGGGACGGGGAAGTGTTGGACTTTGGGCAAGGGGATAAAGAGCTCTAGCTTTTAGAGATTCCAAGGCAAAGCAGACAATTATCTTTGAAACTTTTGCCCTGGGCACACTTCTTATATTGTGTCATTGGCTAATCACTGTACGCTTTGACCCTCAGAACTCTGACCACAAACCTCCCCTTATCTCCCAAATAGGAAAGAGTGGGGCAGTTGCTCCCTCATGTTCTCAGTAGACAGCCACCCACTGCTTTTTCGGGAAGGAGGCCAAGAAGAGCTGAGAGCGGACCCTCCATCGAGGGCTTAGATAGTTTAGCGCCACGCTCATACCAACCCACCTCCCACAAACAAACCAACAGCCCCCACCACACACACACACACACACACACGTATATCTTTTTCAACTCATCCTGAGCATATTTCTTGAACTTTACAGTAAGTTGATCTGTGTATATTCTCCACCTATCCCACATTTCTGAGTGAAGCACGCTTTCACATGTACTAACACACCTCTTAAAATCCTCTTTTCCAATATTTAAAAATTATCTTACCTCTCAGAAGATCACCGATTATTATTCCTATCACATAAACCCTACAGTCATATTCTTATGCCCTATTCACCCTAAATATCCAACACTGTCATTTATCATTTCTAGACAACATGATTTCTAGATATTACTAGAAATTTCTGTTGTAACCCAAGAGCCAATCTCCCCAAATACCTGCAAGCCTACACACCACTTCCACCATACCACTATATTGCACACAACCCAGCAATAGTGTCCACCCAAAAAAATCAAGAAAAAGAAAATATAACAACTGAAGGTTGCAAAAACCCAATGGAATATCCTGAAAATGAAGTCCTAGAACTAACAGAAAGAGAATATGCTTAGAAGGAGAATGATATTTAGGACCATACAAGAGATTTGGTGACCAATTGTAAAAATAAAGGAAAAATTGATATACTAATACCCTCATACCCTAAAGAAAGCCAGAAGTTAAACAATGAGCTAGTCAAAATTTAAAAAATCATACAAGAACTGAATGGAAGGGAAATTGAATCAATGAGCTCAAAGGCAATCACTACAGCCAATGAGAAGAACAATTAGAGAAAGCTACGATGTGAAGAGAGCCTGAGCATCACCTGGGCACTATGAAGAGAGATAGCCTGTGTCACTGGAGTCTTGGCTGTCAGCGATGCCTCGGGAGAAAGACGCCCTCCGGCCCCAAAGGGCGTCACTATGAGTCATCATTGACTTGGCAGCAGTGAGTTCTGTAGGGTTTTTTTTGTTCAGATAAAATATAAGAAAATTCCTGGAGGAAAATTTCCCCAATACCACAAAGAAGAGATGATAACTTCCAGGAAGCAGAGAGAACTCCAAAGTGGTGAGACCAGGAAGAAAACATCAGTACATATAGAAATCAAACTATTGAACTTCAGGAAAAGGAGAATCCTGAGAACAGCTGGGGAAAATCACCTACAAAGGTATAATAATGAGGATAAACTCAGACCTCTTATCAGTAATCAAGCAGGCAAGAAGACAATGGAACAACATATATACAAAATTTGAAAGAAAAACCAAACAACCAAGAATCCCATATCCAACAGTTATCAAATATTTAAGAGAAAGAAAGGTGTTTTCAAACAAGGATAAATCTAAAGAATTCATTAAAGCAAAACTACTATAACAAAGAACATTAACTGGATCTCTATGATCAGAAAATCAACAACAGAAGCATATAAACATGATATTGCTACTCTGTGCAGCATCACCCAGAAACCAACACACTGAAAGCACCATGAAAAGAATGCAGTTCTAGAGAGTAAAGAGACATGAATTAACTGGAAGAAGGAAAAAGTGGAGGAGAGGAGAAGTCATACTAAACACGAAATGACTATCCCACATTTAAAAATAGTAAAACTGAATATTAATGAACTAAATGCCCCAGTCAAAAGACAAAAAGTAGCAGACTGGATGAGGAAATACTCCCCATCAATATGCTGCCTTCAAGAGTCACACTTCAAACTCACAGACAAAAGCAGACTGAGATTCAAAGGATGTCAAAAAACTTATGCCAATCACACACACAAAAAAGCAGGAGTGACAATATACTCTCTGGAAAAATAGACTTCAACGTAAATGGCATGAGACAGGAATGTACACTGTATAGTGATCAAAGGATTAATAAACCAAAAAATGTAGCCAAAATGAACACACACATATATATATAGATATGTCCAATAAAAGACCCTCAAAATACATCAACCAAATCCTCAAAGAGATGAAAAAAGAAATTATCAGGTCAACAATAATAACCGGAGACTTTGAAATCCACTTTTAAGGAAAAATTGACACTAATAGTAGGAGATTTCAATATTCCACTCTCAAGGAAGGACAGAAAAAGAAGGAAAGAAATTCAATTAAGAAACAGAAGAGCTACAAAGCCCAACCAAATAGCATGGCCTTCTAGATATTTACAAAATACTCCAACTGACAACAACAACAAAAAATACATGATCTTATCCAGCACACTTGATACTTATTTTGCATAGACCACATGCTAGGCCACAAATCAAATCATTATAAGCTCCAACTCAAAGATCATACAAACCATTTTCTCAGACTGCAATGCTCTAAAACTAGAAATCAATAAGAAAATGAACAAGAACAGAAAGGCAAACACAGAAACTTAACAACTCACTACTTAAAAAATGAATAAATATTACCCCAAGTTAGAGATGAAATTAAAATATTACTTTAAACAAATGAGAATGATTACACAACATACCTAAACCTATGGGACACAGTCATAACAGTTATCAGAAGACAATTCATAGCAATCAATACACACCTTTAAAAAGAGATGAAAACCATTTTAACACAACACCTAGAACACATAAAATAGTGTAACTCATCTAACAAAGGAAAAAAGGGAACTGTACAAATTATAGCTCAAATAAATGAATTGAAATAAACACAAAATAAAGCAACAGGAAAAGTCACAATGTAAGAAGTTGATTTTTTTTGGAAAGAATCAGCAAAAATGAAAAACTGGTAGCAAATTTAACAAATGAAAAGAAAGAGTAGATACAAATTCGTAGAATTAGAGATGAAAAGGGTGACATCACAAAAGATACAAATAAAATGAAAAGAATAATAACACAGAACAACAGAAGTCTGTATTCCAAGAAATTTGATAATCTAGAAGACATGGGAAAATATGTAGAAGTACAGAACCTACCCAGATTAATGCAGATCAAAATAATGATAGTATACCTTACACCCACAACTGTAGTTGAACTCATAAGCAAAAACAATAGGGATTAACAAATGTAGGAGAAGTTTTAGAGAGATTGGAATTCTTATACACTGCTGATGGATGTGTAATTATGTACAGCCATGGTGGAAATCAATATGGAGATATCTAAAACAACTGGTGATAGAAATACCATAAGATACAGCCATACCATTGCTGGGAAAAAAAGAGACAGATCATGAATCGATGTATACTCTCACATGTTCATTGCAGCATAGTTCACAATAACAAAAAAATTGGAGACAACCCTAACTCCCAAAAGTATAAGAATGGATTAAAAAAAAAACTCAACTTTGGTATATACACTCAATGAAATACTATGCATCCCTAAAAAACAGTGATGAAATCATGAAACACCTCATGGTGTGAGGGATCTGGAAACCATTAGGTTGAATGAAGTCAGTCAATCACAGAAAAACAAATATTGTATGAATCCAGTACTCTAAGTATAAACACCAAGATGAAGGCAAAAAGCTAACTTAGTCTGCCAAGCATCAGGGTAGAGAATCTGACAAGCATCCTTGAAGCATAGAGCACCACCTCTACATGTGTGCCTTAAAAACTGCATCGACAGACAACATCGCATTTCAACTGGGATCAAATATTCAAGATTGGGGAAAGGGAGATAACCAGTTAACTGCTGCCATATAACATTGTGCTAATATTACCCCAAACCAACTAACAGCCCCTACCAGAGTGATAAACGATCTTGATGGGAAATTCAAACCAAGATTGGGGAATGGGAGCATGAATATCTTTGAGAAGGCAACTGCATTTCTGTTTGGTAGAAAATAGGGAAGAATAATCTCCCAAAGGGAAAAAATGGTTAGCAACATTTAGATTTAATTTAAAAGTAAAATATGCCTGGTGTTGTTTGCTTAATTGGGCACATTAAACCTACTTTCTATTCAGCCCCTGAATACTCAGGCCATGTGCTATAGATTACTGGCACTTCAGACTCCGTGTTTTCGAGGAACACAATATCCGTCATCTGTCACATCAGAACAATTCAGTGTGGAAATTCCACTAAGTGAATTGGGCTCTGCCTCATACTCACCCGTAGTCCTTGTACTTACGGCTGAAACTACATGATCTGAGAAGAAGCAGAATATAGCCACACCAAGGGTATGGAGCTGGCAGCAATCAACATATTACCATATACTTAATATTTCAATGTCTTCTTGATACATTAAGGTATGTATTCACTTGATAGCCCTGGTTCTGCGACCGTCAAGGAATAGTATTGAAAGTTTTGACTTATCAACAACCCCCATTGTTTGTGTAAATAGTGTCTAGACACTTAAGGATTTAATTTGTCACATTATCAATAATTCATGTATCGTGATTTGTGGCCAGACTACATTTTTATAATCCCTTTTCTCAACTATGATTTAAATCTTTTACCATTGCCTAAATTAATGAGTGACACTATCGATAGAATGACCTTCTGTTCCAGGGAGATAATTGATATTCTCTAACATCAAAAGACAGACGTGTCTCTAAAATGAACCAAGGGCATATGTCAACCATGCATATATGAATATATTTGGGGCTTGGATTTAATTCTAGTTCTAGCTCCAATCTAAGAGCAATTATTTCTTACAGATGTGTCCCTGTTTGATACTTGGCTTCATGAAGAGATGGGTGCTGAGCTAGATGGTACACGGATATTGGAAAGAATAACGTCTGGAGTCTTAAAGGTTTGTCTTTAAACAGCAGCTATCTATGTGAGGCATCATATAAGCCCACATGGAAGCAACACACCAGCCTGTGTGGTCCAAGGATTACAAATATAATATGAATATTAGAAATCAAAACCCAAAGGAGGAAATAGTGTCAAAGCTTATATTGTGAACTATTGGTTTGCAGAAGACTGGAGAGTAGAAGCCCAAAATTCACTTGCAGGATGTACACATAGATTAAGTCTCTGATTATTTCCTTCTGAACATAGTTGAGGGTTGTAAACAGCCTGGTTATCAGACAGAGTGTTGTATAGATGATTGTCGTAGACTCCAATATGACATCTGATTTGATCCCCTTATGACAAATGTAAAAGTAATAGCAGCTCTGAACATTTGCCACATATATGAATAGCATTGCTAACATACAAAATGCATTGGAAAGTAAATTATGACAGATATAACTAGGTCAAAATCTAATACCTTATCATTGTTCTCCATTTTTATGCATTTTGAAGTTGATAGGACTTTAATTTTCTGTGTTCTTTCCAACTGAGGTTTCCCTGTTTTATTTATTAATTTAGTTTTTGGGGCATCACTGCCCTCTGGTGGTAGGAGTAGGAGACCCAGCCTTGCTGCTGGACTTGAACCTCCAATCCAGTGGGCCGCAGTCCTGCGCACAACCACTGCGTCACCGGGGCTCAGTCCCTTCCCTGTTTTATTTTATTATTGTTATTAGATGCTTTGTTTTGAGTTTTTGTATATTTATCAGTAAATGAAATCCAGGATGGGAAAATTTCTAGTGATAATAACTCAAAGAAGGGTTTCATGGAGGTATGTTTGGCAGAGGAGGCTGAGGGAAAATGGGGAGTGACTAACACAAAGAAAATGTTCTAACTTATACGTATAATTTCCATATGTGTATATATATCCTACTTATTTGGGGATAAGCAGTGGCAAGGTCTCTGAGTAGAGTAAGTCCATCAACAAACAAAAACAATCTCGTGGCTGTGAATTGGACTCTGCCTCATGGCAATCACACACGGCGGGGGAAGCTGTCCTTGCTGCTTGCTGAGACTGCCTCTTTATGGGAGTAGAAAGTCTCATCTTCTCCAGCGAAGCAGTTGGTGAGCTTGAAATGCTGAGCGTACAGTCCAGCCCATAGCCACTAACGCCATTGTGCTC
Organism: Nesogale talazaci; assembly: GCA_004026705.1. Lineage (NCBI taxonomy): Eukaryota > Metazoa > Chordata > Mammalia > Afrosoricida > Tenrecidae > Nesogale > Nesogale talazaci. The sequence continues at coordinate 157,327 of PVJH01002083.1, read as the reverse complement.
CTGAAAAGTCCATAGTGGGCTTTAAGTGAATTGGGCAGATTTTGTCAACATTTCAAGAGCACATATATAAGTAGGTGTTTTATTACAGTACAGATTTTTGTTTTATAGGTCTGGATTGGGACCTAGAAATCTGCATTAAGTTCTCAGATGATGCTAGGCATTTTGCTTTGAGTTACAAGAATGTAAAGTGCCTGAAATGAAATTGAACCATAGGCTGGCATGTAGAGCTACAATCAGAGGCCAACAACTGTGGTTTCAGGATAGAGAGTTAGGAGACTTGGAATTGAAATAAACTATCACTTCTTAGCAAGGCACTTAAACTTTGTTACTCTTTTTTTCTTTTTCTAGGGAGTGGAAGAAAGAATTATTATTTAGATGCTGAGAGTTGCAAATATGAAAGATATTATGTGAAATGCAAATTTTGCAAACTATCAAGTAACAAATTGACATTCTTGGATTCTGATTCCTGGTGATGCTATGTGTGTCATAATAAACTGTGTTTCATGTAATTTTCAAAGACCGAATTTCAGGAAGTAGATTGCCAGGCTTTTCTTTCAGGATGCCGCTGGAGGGACTTAAACTGATGGTCTTTCAATCATTATCCATTTGCCCTCTTCACGGACTCCTCTAAGTCACTCTTTGGGTGAAAGCAGAAACCATGTTTTCTCATAAAGAATTACAGCTCAGGAACTCTATATAGGGTTGATCAACGTAATGCAGTGGCCTTTTTAAGATGCAAGTCAGAATATATGATTGTGATTTTTTTGTCCCAACACGGCACCTGTAAGAAGATATGAGTGACATTGAAACTATCAATCAGCTCACAGGGTGAGGACCTCATCTGGAGGCACAGCTGGATAAATGACTCTCTGGAGGCCATCCCACCTCTCTCTCTGCCTTCACCTTCTTTGTCAAGCCACTCCCCATCTGGTGAGAGCCCTGGAGATGCCTACCACCATCGGATCCACAAGACTTTTCACCCACCGGTCTGTGATGTTCCTTTATTCTGCATCAATCCATGTAACTGTGTGAGCCTGAAGAGTGACTTAAGGGGTTGAGTTGGACTGGGGTGGGATGTTTTCCTGACATAAAGTTCTTTTTTATACATCTACAAGGGGTGCCCCACCCCCCAAAATGGATTTTTTTCAAAGCTGGGTATTTAAATTTTTCTTACAAAGCAACCTTATCACCTTCAAAGTTTTACACTTAATACACTCGTTAAATCTGCAATTTCATTCTTTGAAGTATTTTTGAAACTCATCTGTTTGGGTCATTGACAACACCTCCCTCATTTTTCCCCTTCAAATCATCAATATTGTAAAATTGCTGTCCTTTGATGCCCCTCTTCATTCACTGAAACAAAAAGAATTTGCATGGAGTGACTAAAATCAGGTGAGTAAAGTGCATGAAACAAGAAAGACATGCTGTTGTTTGCCAAAATCTGGCACACTGAGATGGCTGCGTGAGCAGATGCATTGTCATGGTGGCAAAACCAGTTTCCTGTCTGCCACAAATTGGTTTTTTTTTTTTCTTTTGTGGGCATCACTGCCTCTGGTGGTCATGGGCGCTATCCAGTGCCGCTCCTGAGAGCCGTCGCCGAATTTGAACCACCAAGCGTGCAGGCTGCAGTTCCGCACTCAACCACTTATGCCACTGGGGCTCAGCCCCCAAATTGGGTATTTTTATGTCGCACACAGTTATGCAGTCTTTTCAGACTCTCTAAATAGAAAGTTTGATTAACAGCCTGACCTTGCGGAATGAACTTCAGTGCACTACAAGTTGACATCTTCATCCATTCACAAAGTTGATGGATGTACAGAATGAAATTTGTCATCAATTGACATTTCACTTTTTTTGAAATGAGAAAACCACTCATACACTTGAATTTTTCCTATAGTGCTGTCTATTTAAACTGTTTTCAACATCATAACAGTTTCTGCAGCATTCTTCCCAAGCAGGAAACAAAATTTTACAGCTGCAAACTGTTCTCTTAAATCAGTTATCTTAAAAAACAAATGAGGTTTGAGTGACACTTCTTTTATGAAAAAATTCACTGTGACAGAGAGAACCTTCCCAGGTGATGCTATTGGGTGCACAAACTGAGAGCAAGTTGCCCAAAGCTTGCCTGATGTGAAAAATGCATATTATGAAAACTCTGCTTAGTGGATCTGCTTTTTTTCTGTTTTAGTTTTTTTTTTTGGGGGGGGGGCTAGGCAGGGCAGGGGGCAGTACTTCCTCATATGGATACCTCTAGATTTTTTCTCTCTAGTTGGCCTAGTCTAACGTAGTGATCATTGAGTATATTTGCTTCAACTACATCTAAAATCTAAAGTAGGGTTACATTCTAAATCATTGTCTCAGTGTTGACTCATTGTGACATTATAGGACAGAGGAGAATCACTTCCTATGGTTTCAAAAGCTTCGCATATTTAAGGAAGCTGAAGACGTCATCTTTCTTCCAAAGAATGGCTGGTAATCCACTGCTGTTCTGACCCATAGATAGATTTCTGGTGGCATACTTTGAACTCCTCATTCTCAAATCCCTGGAAATCTAATGGCACACCTCTACTCCATCCTGCTGGGTTGCTATGAGTATGAGTGTAACATTATATAATTATAATGAAAATAAATGCATGGGGCTAATTACCCATGAATTAGACCTCCTGTCTGTGAGTTTGCTGTACTGTGGTAGTTTGTATGATTCTGGAATCCACGTCAATGATAATTCAATGTCAGCAGGGTCAACAAAAAGAACAAATTTCAGCAGGGCTTTCAGAGTTATAAAAGACTATAAAGAAGGGATAGCCTGCCCACTTATGAGGTATTAGCTACTGAAAACCCTATGGAGATAATAAAAGAATCGTTAGTTACTGAAAAACTCATGAAGAGAAGCATAGTAATTATAAAAATTCTTTTGCTAAAAACCTCGAATGCTGCATAGAATATATCAAACATAATTTTCAGTGTACAGCTGAAAGTAAAGGAAATACCAGTGTGTACAAAACAAAGAAAACAAAGAATTTAGAGACTAGAAGAGTGATAGGTAACTATTTTTTCACTATCTTGTTTTTTTTCAAACATGTTCTATAACTGTGAAGTTAGTCATAGAGGGCATTCAGCAAAGTTTTCACTGACAAGAGGTGGATTTTCAGTTGGGATTCCTTCCCCGACATGACTAAAGGTGAGATGCTTAAATACTTGTCTTTAGCTCCCTGGGATTTGGCCCTCACACATCATTTTGCAACTTATCTAACAAATATCCATTTGCTATCTCCTTTCTGTTAGACACATTTCCAGGTTCTGTGAAGTGCTATCATACCTAACTAACAATATGTATGTGTGGCAGTCATGTGCTTATGTTAATTTTATGATTGAAATGTAGGGGTGGAGTCTAGCCTGTTAATCTGGAGATAGCCATGGAGTAGCCAATGAAGCCTCTATGTGGGCATGACTTTCTCCTGAGACTTCTGTGAAATCTCACGATATTCCCTCATGAAGATGAGAAGCTATCTTCCCCAGTTATTGGGAGTTAGTCTCAGAGGTGATGAGTCACGGAAAAGACAAGATGGCAGCATCCAAGAAGCTGGAGACCACACGGCTTTGCCCCGATAGAGCCAGACCTCTGAAGCTGGGGCGGCCACAAGGAGACCTCTGAAGCTGGAGCGGCATGCTGTTGATGGACCCTGAGCCCTGGAAGTGAGGAGCCATGGGGAGACCCCGGCCAGCGCCGGAATTCTGTACCCACTGACCTGTGACTTCGTGAGTCGGAAGGAGATTTTGTAGACGGATTTCAGGCAAATGGGTTAATATCGGACTTAAGACTTTGTACTGGACTGGATTGGGATGCTTTCTTAGTGTCACATTCCTTTTGTATATAAAACCTTTCCTTATATCTATATGCGTGTCTTTGAAATTTGTTCCTCTAGTCTACCCAGACTAACACATTATGGTACCTCAGGAGTGGGGTACTAGAGGAACAAGTCATAAGATGGAAAGCAGAAGCTTGTTTGACTTATGCCTCATGGTATTGTTACTTCTTTGGCTAGACAGAAGTCAGATATGTCCTTGGAGTTTACTGAGTTATTTTCTGGAAACAATATGGGAAGTTAAAGTTTTGATTATTTTGTTTGGATGCTGTCTTTGGTTGTTCCTATATAAAATGCATACTGTTAATATATATCTTGAGCTGGGGAGTGGGGGTGGGAGGCGCACCACTTGAGTGTCTCGAAGCCGGTTCTGTTCAAGGTCAATGGTTAAGAAGGTCAGAATGCCTGACCGAAAGCAGGGATCTGTTTTGATGCCTCCAGAGACCTAATTCAATGTTTTTGTGTAAACAGTAGTTTAGATAAGGATATAGATAAGCTTAATAAGTATTCACCTTGACTGTTTTAAGAATTAAGTTTGATTTCTGACTATGTTGTTTATCCTGATTTCTTATGCCTGTTATTGTAAATATAAGGATGCATAGAAATGTTTATAGGAAAGTATGGAAAGAGTTTGCAAATCCAGTTACCTCAAGCCAAGCATTGATCTCTAGGGGGTTTAAAACAGCATCAAAGACATCTCTTAAGAGATTAACGCCACCTTGAGCTTAAATGGGGTTAGGCCACACCTAGAAAGACTTCTCTGAAGAAAGTAGCCCCACCCAGTCTTTCTAAATACTCAGGATACTTGTAGTCTGAGAGAAGGTCAGACTGACCAATTAAGAAGGATAGAATCAATTTCCTTGGAAAATCCTGACTAGTGATTATCTTCAGAAGTGAAGGAATCTGGAACCATGAAGATAACTCCTCTCTGGGTCTGAATGTTAAAGGAAACTTGTGGCAGGCTGAAATGCTTGTTAGGTGACCACCCAGATTTATTGCTTGTCAGTGAAAGCAGGAGAAATGCGGCAATAAAGAGCCTGGTTAACTTTGACCACTGACACCCAGGGACTTGGTTCACAGGAAATAGAGAAGACGAGAGCGGGTTTACTGATCTGAAGTTCATGACCTAGCATGAGAGAGCTAGGCATGTTGAGAATTTGTTGGGACCTTGGTCTAAAGGAAGGTGACCCATGGCTACCCTGGTAGGCTAAGTGAAAAAGCCCCCATTGAGTTGACCAGAACCCGACCAGAGGAAGACATGTTATTTAAGTCTGTGAACTGGTGCATATCGTTGCTGACTTTATGGATGGCCTGTCCTGATTTGACTTTGCTAATGGATGCACACTTCATGAGTTTCCAACTGGAATGAAGATTCTTCACGTTGAAAGATATGATTGTTTTCTCAGAGCACTGGGTTGGTATAAGTGGACAATATAGAAATTAGATACCCAAAATGGGGGAATAAAGGCACGAGGTGGTTGTCTTGCAAATTCTTATAGGTGGTGGAATATATATCCATAGGCTTAGAGGATCAAGGTGTAAATATTTTGTAACTACAGTTGTAAGGCACAGGATATCTTTTTTTTGGTTCCCTTATAGAATGTTATTTTTAAATGCTGGTGGCACATGTTGAATTGTATGCATTTTAGTTTTATCCTGTTAAGTATAGATATGATTTTATTGTTTATTTGAAAGTTACATATGGTTACAGAGTTATGTGAATGTGTAAAATTAACAAGGGTTGGTCTGTGGTAGTCATGTGCTTATGTTAATTTTATGATTGAAATGTAGGGGTGGAGTTAGCCTGTTAATATGAAGATAGCCATTGAGTAGCCAATGAGGCCTCTATGTGGGCATGGCTTTCTCCTGAGACTTCTGGGAAATCTTGTGATATTTCCCTCATGAAGATGAGAAGCTATCTTCCCCAGTTATTGGGAGTTAGTCTCAGAGGCGATGAGTCACAGAAAAGACAAGGTGGCAGCATCCAAGAAGCTGGAGGAGCCGGCGAAGAGACCACACAGCTTTGCCCTGATGGAGCCAGACCTCTGAAGCTGGGGTGGTCACTTGGAGACCTCTGCCAGCAATGAGTTGTTTCTTCTGTTGATGGACCTTGAGCCCTACAATTGAGGAGTCATGGGGAGACCCCTGCCAGCGCCGGGATTCTGCACCCACTGACCTGTGACTTCGTGAGTCAGAAGGAGACTTTGTAGACTGATTTCAGGCATATGGGTTAATATCGGACTTAAGACTTTGTGCTGGGCTGGATTGGGATGCCTTCTTAGTGTCACATTCCTTTTGTATATAAACCCTTTCCTTATATCTATATGCGTGTCTTTGAAATTTGTTCCTCTAGTCTACCCGGACTTACACAGTATGTAACTCAATGTATGAGTTAAATGATAAAGTATCTGAAAATTATACATTTCTTCATAAGCATATTGTTATTATTTTATAAGAATAATTGTGATTGGATGAAATATTGATTTCAGTCTTGTTTCTCTGCCTGGGTGATATAAAGTGATTGCTCTCCAATGCTAAACTAGTATTGCCAAACAAATGAGAAAAGATAGCTGCCTTTGAATCCACACCTGACAGCCCTTAACCCATCTAATTCTAATTTGCCCGTCTAATTCTGGAAAGAGCAGCCACAAATATCTTATGAAGTAGTTCCACTAAACCACTGCTTTTGTCAATGCTGACAAATAGTGAGCCTACGGTTTCTGAGACTGATAACCTTGTCTTTCTCACTCTGAGCAACTGGTGGGCTTGAATTACTGACCTTGTGATTAACAGTCCAGTACTTAGCCAGTAGCATCACCATGAGTTGATATTGATTTGCTAACAACTGGGTTGTTTGTTCTTGATTTTGCAACCTTGGTGATTTGCTAACTTCCAGTACAACCTGTCACTTTAACCTCTGAACAGAAGCTCGCCAAGTTTCAGAACATCAGGCCCAGGCTTCCCAATATTAGGACTTAGTTGTTTTAAAGTTGCCAGATATCAGTAAACAACCTAGGTGGCATAGTGGTTAAAATGGTCCATCTGGAGAACAACACTGGAGACACAGTATGAGAATTGTGCCTGGTCTGACTCCACCAACCAGGGACAAAACTCTAAGGGCATGCAGCAGAGCAGCAAGGGGAGCAAAGCAATGAAGTCCCCGGGAAAACCAAAAAAAGACATTGGGACCAGGTGTGGCACTCCATCAGACTGGACTGGAAAACAGTCCTAAAGGTTAACAAACAGACCTGGAACTATTTTTAAGCTTTTCTTTTTTTGTGTGTGTTTTTTTGTTGTTGTTTTATTTTGCTCTTTCTTGTTTTTATGCTAATTATTGTGTCCCCATGTCTATCTGGTTAAGATAGGCAGCATAAACAAGTTGAAGGAAAAAAACAAAGGGACCGACAGTTCTGGGGGGGAAATGGGAGATAGGGAGGCAGGGGAAAGCAAAAGGGGTGTCCACAGACCTAGGTATGAGGGATCAACAAGTGATCTGAAATTAATGGTGAGGAAGGCATAGGATGTCTCATGGGGCTTGACCAAAGGCAATGTTGTCAAAGAGGAATGTATGAAACCTGAATGAGGGACAAACATGCTAGTAGGACAAGAGGAAAATAAAAGGAAATAAGGGGAAAAGTAGGAGGGACAGACATGTATAGAAGCCTAAATACAGGCATGTACATGTGTAAATTTATTTATATGTAACAATAGGGAAATAGATCTATGTACATAAATTTATGTGCTAAGTATTAAGGCAGAAGGCAGAGTTTGGGTCTCCACTAACTACTCCCTTGAGATCATTAAGGTTTATTGTGCCAACATGGCTGATAAACACATGTGGGATTAATTGAAGGGCAGAGAGATTAAATGACTGTGATCCTCACCCTTCTGGTTCTCTGGTTTCTTGTTCTCTGATGATTGTACCAATGTGTAGCTGCCTTAGCTGGCAACGTTCACTTCCTGCAAGACATGCCTGAGGAGAAGCCACATGGACTTACCATGATGCAGTCCTGAGTGCTGGAGAAGCCACATGGAGACCCCTGCAGCACTGAGACGCTACATCACTACTGGATTAAGAGACTTTCTATCCACTGGCCTGTGATCCTCCTGTATTTGGTATCATTTGTGTGTTTGTGAGTTTGAGGACTTTGTTAATCGATGTCAGACATATGGGCTAAGTTGAACTTATGGGATTGGACTGGACTTGATTGGGATGCTTTCTGAATGGTCAATTATCCTATTTGCAAAACTCGGTCTTATTCATGTATGAATTTCTGTGGATTTGTTTCTCTAGTTTACCCAGACTAACACATCCCTACCTGCAAGAATACTTTGTTCTAATAACCTGGCATTCTGTGATGAACACCTCCCCTACATGATCGCTGACGACAAAATGGGTGCATTAGCAAATGTGGTGAAGAAATCTGATAGTGCCCGGCTATCAAAAGATATCGTGCCTGAAGTTTTAAAGGTTTGAAGATAAACAAGCGACCATCTAGCTGAGAACCAACAAACCCACATGGACAAAACTCACCAGACTGTGTGATCAAGAGGTGTCGATGGAATCAGGTATCAGGCACAAAAGACCCAGCCAAAAAGAAAATCATATTAATGTGAGTGAGGGGGAGCGTGGAGTAGAGACCCAAAGTTCATCTGTAGATGATTGGAAATCCCCTTATAGAAGGGTCACTAGAAGAGATGAGCCAGGCTGGATGGAATATAGCACTGATGAAACATACACCCTTCCGCTAGTTCTTTAATGCTTGCCACCACCATCCCACCCCCACCACGATCACGACCCTAAGTCATCCTTAAAAAAATGACTACAACAGATCATGACCACTGGTATAGATAAGAGCTCAAAAACATAGGGAATCCAGGACATATCTACCTTCAAGACCAATAATGGGAGGAGCCGTACCAGGAGGTTAAGGGGAAGGTGGTGGCGGGAGGGGAGTGGGAACAGACGACAATGATCCACGTATAAGCTGCTCTCAGGGTGGATGGACAACAAAGTTTTGTGGTTCAAAGCCGTTTGCCCCCTTCATCGGAGAGTGATATGGCAATCTGGTTCTGACATGATTACAACCTCAGAAACCCTGCGTGAGCACTTCTACTCTGTCCTACACAGTTGCTGTGAGTCAGAATCAACTAAAGAGCAGTGGGTTTCGATTTGGGGGATCTCAGGATGCACCCCCTCATCTCCAAGGCAGTAGTTTCATTTAGGGAGGATGCAAAGCCTTGAGAGGGTACACATTCAGCAGAGTTTGGTCTTGGCACCCCAGTCATCCTATGTGCCACGAGTAGTATTTCACATTCTCTCAAGAACTTTCCCTTTCATATTCTCCATGGTTTATTGGTCACCGTGGAGAGTCATCACAGGCATGAGGTCATTTTTAGACTTCTGAACAGCACCACATTGCTAGCTACCTTCAAATAGCTCCCAAATCTGTGAAAAATGAAGGTTTCCTTTGAAATGAAATGGCCTGCTCCTATATCATTTCCATGATCACTTCTGGGTCAGACCATTGTGCTCCACAGTATTTTTATTGGCTGTTTCGCAGAAGTAGGAAGCCAAACACTTATTCCTAGTTGTGGTAGTTCTGCTTAACATCAAATTTACCTGATAAACAGCTGAAGTTCATGGATCAGGAATCTAACCAGATCTTTCGCATGGAAGGTAAGAATTCTGTCACCAGACTACCACTGTGTCCTCCCCCAAAATCCACTGCTGTCAAGTTTATTTGAACTCATAGCAAACAACTCTATGGGACAGAGTAGAACTGTCCCATATTGTTTCAAAGATTGCAAATCTTTGCAGATGGAGATGGACACATCCTTCTCCCATGTAATGGCTGCTGGGTGTGAACCACTAATATTTGGGTTAGCAACAGAGCACTTCAATCACAACACCAGCAGGATGTCTTCCCCCTACACCATGGTAAAATTGGAGATGGAATGAAGCCAACAAAAGATGAAAGTAGACAAACTTCATTGGTCTAGTTCAAGGGTGGAAGCTTGGAAAACTCTACAAACGAGTATTTTCTTTTTCAGATTTTCACATGCAAGCATTAATAATCTCCTTATTAACAAGTTCCCAGAGAAAAACAAAATGCAGTGAGGCACTTCTCTTCCCTTTCCAGTGCCAAGTCCAGAAATGTTGGATTCAGTCCAGGCCATGCAAATAGTGCTGCAGGATTGCTGGCTGCTTTCCCAAGTGCCAGCTCTGAGGCAGAGCAAAGAAATAGGAACTTTGGGGAGCTACTCACTGAACCTTCCATGGAGGATGGAATTTCTATCGAAGCTTTTCCTTCTGATTCCCAGGCATGTAAATTGAAATCCCAGTTTCTGAGTAATTTAAGTGGTAACTAATGAAGTTCACCAAGAACTGCACCAACGGCCAAATTTCTAGTGTAATTATTCAAGAGCAACAATTTGATGGAAAAAGCAGCATGAAAGGTAGTTTCTACCCTTCTCCTTGTGGTGGGTGGAGGGAGACTTCAGTGCTTACACAGCACATCAGGCTTTAGACTGCTTTCAAAACTTGGGAAACTGAGCTCTCTGATTGGTTCATCTGGAGCCTCGGTTTTCAGGGACACTTTGTTGATAACTTTACTGTCTAGCCAAGAATATGCTTTCAGGTCATTTGTTCACCTCTGTGGTTTCCTTTTGGGGCATAGGATGATTTTTTAAAGTTTATAGTTATGTTCATTTTTCCATCAAGAGTTGCATTAAACCCCTTTTTAGAAGGTTGCATGGACTTTTATACCAGGCAGATATGGATCTGTAAGCTTGAGCAAGTCCTTAAATTCTCCTTCTTCATTTTCTCACCTGTAAGATAAGAATGCTTTGGCTACTCTAAAACATTTATATAAGAAACACAAATCAGGTCTGCTCTTAGCCCTTATCTCATCACTACCTCACACAAACAGCTAATGTAGGTGGTATAGGTAGAGGAGAACCTTGGGACCATCCACCAATGCTGCACTAGAAGATCTTGATGATTGGGAAGCCATTCCCAAGGCTTGGCTTAAATATTGAACTAAATATGACATTTGGGACATGGTCCATGCAGAGCAAAGCAATCAAAGATAGCTTGTTTTTGACAGTGTAAAGGTAATACTTGCTTTATAAATGAGGGAAAGTTTAATAAAGTTTAAAATGAATGAATACTTGCCATTCAAATCAAAAGAAGTATTTATGACATTTATCAGACTTTCACCAAGTCACACCCATAAGATAGGCACCACTAAAAGTACTGAGGGTACATTAATGAAGACAGTAGAGGAAGCCTGTCCTCACTAAGTAGAGTTTCAGGCATGGAGACAGTTATGCATATCAAGAAATCAGTGTGACCAAATGATAAGGTACTTGAGAGAAAGTACTTTGGAAAAAAAGTAAATTGATAAGGGTGAGGAGTTAAGCATGGAAAGAGGAGAGCAAGTCATTTTAGAGAGAGAAGTCAAGGAAGATCTCACTGAGTAGATGATGGTTGATCAGAAATTTGTAACAATGAAATAAATGATTCATGAAGATAATAGGTGGAACGATCGATTTTCAGGTAAAGGAAACAAGGCAATAGCCTGAAAGGGAAGTGCACTTGGCATGTCCAAAGAGCCAGAGTTCACCACTTCGGTCACTACTACAGTTCATCTCTGAGTATCCCCCTTGCCCTAGATGGCCCTCTATGTCAGCAATCATGGCATTCTTCTCCAGTGATTGATCCCTCCTTGTGGCATGTTCTGTTTCACTCACCAATTTTCAAAAGTAGATTCAAATATTTCTTCCTAGTTTGCCTTAGTCTGGAAGCTCTACTGAAATTTTTCCAGCATGGGTGACCTTGGTAATATTTGGAAAACCAGTGACATAGCTTCCAAATTCATTCTCAACTCAAAACCCCATTGCAATCAAATAATAAATATCATAAATATTTATGGGAGTAGAAAACAATGTCATTCTCCTCAGAACTTCTAGTGGTTTAGGACTGCAGACCTTTCAGTTAGTAGCCCAATGAATAACCACATGTTACTCCACCAGGGGTCCCTTCATATCAACATGCAATTCATGCAACACAACACTGTTGGGTGGTGCCATCATTGAATAGGTTGGTTTACATGACAATTGATGGCACTGTAGAAGTTATGGAGCTGAAGAATGTTTTGTTGTGCATATTTTGCCACAAATAGAAAAAAACAATAACAATGAGTACAAGGAAGAAGAATATGTTCTAGAATTGAATGTGATGATAACTGTGGGGTTCATCTTGAAATTATTGAATTTTATGATGTAGATGAAGTGATAATAAAACTGTTTAAAAAATTGGAGGAATTATCAATTCTTATGGTCTTCCTTCAGAAGATGGTGCACATCTGTGTATATATGCTAATAATCCCTGTAGTGCTTTACTGTCTTTCCTCACCAGGGTAAGTGGCATTATCAATTGCTCCTCTCTTGTTTTTCACTCAGTATTTGGTTCCAAAACTGAATGTCCTCTTCACTTTCATATAGCCCATCAGTGAATAAAAAATTTCCATTCATCTTCCAAGTTAATTTGAGATATGCACCAACTGAATCTATAAGCAGTCTAAGTGGGACAGTCTGTATTTTGTTGGAGTTGAACCAAAGGTCATGATACATGAATTTGGGATTGTCTTTCAGTAGTCCTCACAATAAAATGTTATTAGGTACATGATGGACCTAAAAAAACTCATTGGACTATGTAGATTATACAATTCCTTTAGTTTCATTGCTAGAATGCTTGGAACTCTTAAATATAACTTCATTTCTCTTGAATGTCGGTTTCATGCATTGGTTTGTTTGGCTGTTTTCAGAAAGTACAGGTAAAGATGTCTTAATATATCATCTTTTCCATTATAAGATAGGAAACTTGGGACTGTTTTCTGATCTGCAAATAGTGAGAGTTTCAATTCTCATGCAATGTTGATTAAGAGTGGTGATATAAGGCATCCTTCTCTGATTCCATTTTTAGGAAAACATTTCTAGTTTTTCTCCATTGAGTATAATGTTGAATACTGGCTCTTCATATATGGTTTTTACTTTGTTGAGAAATTTCCCTTCTTTTCTATTTTATTGAGCATTTATAAGAAATGGGTCTCAAATATTGTCAAATGCTTTTTCTGCATCTATTGATGTTGTGTTAGTCAGGGTAAGCCAGAGAAACATTCATAAGCCCATATGAAAGGTTTATATACAAGAGGAATGAAACATTGAGAAAGCATCCCAAGCCAGTCCAAGTCCGTAAGTCTGGTATTAGGCTATATGTCTGATATCAATCCATTAGTCCTCTTCAGACTCATGAAACACATACAATTATTCCAGGAAAATCACAGGGCAGTTGGCAAAGTCTTGTGTATCCAGTAGTGGTAGAAGCATCTCAGTGCTGACAGGAGAGAGACTCCATGTGGCTTTTCCGAATTCAGAGGTCTGGTTCTATCAAGGTAGGCCCATGTGGCTTCTCCTCTGGCTCCTCCATTTTCCAGGATTCAGGGTCCATCAGCATACTCCCGTTTGGTCTTGTCAGTAGAGTGTCTCCAAGGAACTGAGTCCACAGTCTCTCACATCCACGGGGGAAATACCACAAGATTTCCCAGAATCTCAGAGAAAACCATGCCCACACAGAGGGCTCATTGACTACCTCCTGAATGACAGACTAGATTCCATCATTACATTCCCAATCATAAAATTGACACCAAAGTACATGACGGCCACAGATAGGAAATGCGGTTTTTGTTTTTAGCCTTGTTTATGTGGTGGGTGACATTGATAGGTTTTCAAATTGACCTATCCCTGAATTTCTGGAATGGATTCCACTCGGCCATTGTGAATTATTTTTTGATATATTGTTGGATTCTATTGGTCAGAATTTTGTTGAGGATTTTTCTATTTATGTTCATGAGCAATAGTGGTTTATAACTTTTGATTTTTATGGGGTCTTTTCCTGATTTTGGTATCAAGGTTATGTTCACTTCAGAGAATGAGTCTTGAAGCTAACTGTCTTTTTCTATATTCTGGAATAGTTTGTGTAGTATTGGTGACAGATCTTTCTTGACTACTTGGTATAACTTCCCTGAATTACACTGAAGCTCTCTGGTCCTGGGTTTTTCTTGGTTGGAAGTTTCTAATGACCTTTTCTAATTCTTCTTCTGTAATGAGTCTGTTGGGTTTGCCAACATCTGTCTGCATTCATTTGGGTGTATGATGATACATTTTGAGGTATATGTCTACTTCTTCTAGGTTGTCAAATTTGTTGAAATGCTATTTTTCATAGCAGTATGTTATTATTATTTTTCATTTGGACCTGTTGAGATATCAATTTTCATCTCCTATTTTAGAAATTTCCATCTTTTCTTTTCCTTTTGTTAAGTTTTCTGGCCATCTATTTTATTAATCCTTTCAAAAAACAAGCTTCTTGTCTTACTAATTTTTTTCCCTTTTGATTTTGTTGTTCAGGTCATTTGTTGATTTTGAATTTCTCCTTTTTCCATTTTGTGGCGATTGCTATAAATTGACTTTTGGTTACTGCTTTTGCTATATTCCAATTAAAAAGAATTTATTAAAATAATTTTATTGGGGTTCTTACAGTTCCCAATCCACACATCAATTGTATCAAGCATATTTGGACATATATTGCCATCATTATTTTCTAAACATTTACTTTCTATTGAGCCTTTAATATCAGTTTCTCTTCTTTTCTTCCATCCTCACTCCCATGCTTGTAACCCCTTTATAACTTATAAATTATTTTCATATATTACATCAACACTGCCTCTCTTTCCCCATAGTTTCTCTTGCTCACGCCCAGTGCTGGTGGTGGTGGTTAGGTGTCAACTATTGTGATCAGTTCCTGCCTCCTCCCCTCCTTAATCCACCTTTTCTGTACCATCCTGGTTTCTCTACTTCCATTATGCTCCTGATTTCACATGTGAACTCTTACCTCTTCTCTGTACCTGTGCTCATGCTCTGGTCTAACCCACGATGAAAGGCAGGACTGGGGTCATGATGATAGAGGGTAAGGACGTCTCAAGAAACCAGAGGAATAGTGTGTGTTTCTTGAGTTCTTGGGGTCTAGACTGTCCCTTTCTTTTTATCCTTCTTGGTTTGCTTCCATGTGGATGTGGCAGTCCAGCCCCTCTCCCTAACCTGTAAGTTAGTGTTGTCCTCTGTAGCACATACTTCTAGGGATGGCTCTGATTGGGGCTGGCCCTGTAGCCCACTCTTTTCATGTGTTGCTTTGCGTAGCTGGGTTTCCCTTAAGGTTTGATGTGCTGTGGTGGGGTCTGCATGCACATAACTATGTGCATTTTTTGTGGAGACATAACCAATATTCTTTTCCTGGGTGGGTTAATGCCCTACTTTCATCTCTCCCCCCTTTCCTAACCCCTCTTATCCTCTTTCCCCATATTTCTGTTGGAATAACATGTACCTCCTTGGGTTTGGTCTGCCTGTACCTCAACCTCTATAGCGTGAGATAAGTGGCTTTACTTCTGTAACTATTGTGCTGATTATACTTCCCTCGGGGGGCTCATGTTGTGCTTGTCCTTTTGTGATTGGCTAACTTTGATTATCTTAATTTCCTCCAACTCTTACCGTGAGATGATGTGCTTCATGTGATCATCAGTGTTTTAGTGATACATAGTACTCTATTGTGTTTATATGCCAGAGTTTTTTTGGGGGGAGGGACATCACTGCCCTCTGGTGGTCGTGGGAGCTACCCAGCTTTGCTGCTGCTGGGTTTGAACCGCCAAGTCAGTGGGCCCAGTCCTGCACTCAACCACTACACCACTAGGGCTCAGCCATTATGCCAGAGTTTTTTAATCCATTCATTTACTGATAGAAATGTAGGTTGTTTCCAATTCTTGACAATTGTGAATTGCATCACAATAAACATTGGAGCACAGAAGACTGGTCATGGTTTATTTCTTGCCTCTTCTGGGAAAATATCCAGTAGGTAGCGGGGTAATAAGGTGGCTCAATTTCCATTTGCTTTAAATATCGCCAGATCGCTTTCTACACAGGTTGTTCATATCTTCATGACCACCAGCAGAGGAGGAGACTTCCTATCTCATCATTCCCCTCCAACATTTGTTGCTCTCTGATTTTCTAATTTCGTCTATCATGATTGTCTTAATTTGTATTTCTCTGATGGCTAATGATCAGAGCATTTTCTCATATGTTCACTGGCCATTAGGGGATCCTCCCTAGTGAAACTACTGTTGAGGTCTTTTACACACTTCCTTAGGGGGTTAACTCTTTTCCTCTTTTCACAGATTTTAGTAATACACCCTTTATTGTGTCATTGCTAATAATTCTCTCTCTCCCAATCTGTGGATTCTTTTGCTACTCTCTTGGTGAGGTCCTTGGATGCACACAAATGTTTTATCTTTAGTATATTTCACATGCTGATTTTAGGTTCATCTGTGTGTGTACCCTCCCCTATTGCAGTTATCCCATGTATTCCCTGAGCCAAGATTCTTACATTGTCCCAATTCCTTCGTTGATGGTCCTGATATTTTGGGGGTTTACTTCTAGGTCTGTGATCCACCTTGAGTTTGTTTTTGTGGATGGGCTGAGGTAAGCATCTTGTTTCATTTTTCTATAGGTGTATATCCATTCTTTCCAATGCCACTTGTTAAAGAGGGCATCTGTTTTTCACTTGATGCTTTTTGGGGCCCTTGTTGAAGATAAGTTGTCTATATGCTGATGGTTTTATTTTGGGGTTTTCTGTTTTTCTCCCCCCACTTATCTGAATATCTGTCATTAAACCAGTAGCATGCTGTTTTGAGTAGGTATTAAAGTCAGGTAAAGTGAACCCGCCAACTTTTCTTTCCACTTGAAATTGGTGGTAAATTTTTCCAATTCTATGAAGGCTTTTGGTTGTTTGAATCGGGATAGTATTAAACTGATAGAGTGTCTTGGGTAAGATTGTCATATTTACTATATCGAGTCTTTCAATATAGTATGGGATATATAGCATGGGATATTCTTCCATTTGTGGAAGTTGACTTTGGTTTCCTGAAGTAGGATCTCGTAGTTTCCTTGTATAAGTAATTTGGGGTTTTTTTGGTTGTTAAATATATCCAAAAATATTTAAATTTGTTCTTGGCTATTGTGAAGGGCACTGCATTCTTTATCTCCTCTTCCACGGTCTATTCCAGGTATAAATCAAGCCAATAGACTTCTGTTTGTTGATCTTGTATCCTGCCACTCTTCCATGTTCCTCTATCTCTTTCAGTACTCCTGCTGTGGAGCTTTGGAGATTTTAAATGTATAGAATTATGCTATGTGAAAATACCAGTAGTTTTACCTCCTCCATTGGTTACCTTTACTGTTCTTTCGCTCTCTTATGTTGTTGGCTATGACCTCCAGTATGATATTGAATAAAGCAGGAACAAGGGGCATCCTTACACGGTCCCCTTTTTCAGTGGGATTATTTTCACCTTTCCCCCATTGGCACCGATGTTGGCTATTGGCTTTTTATAGATAGTTTGTATTAACGCCAGGAAATTCCTTCCATTCATATCTGCTTGAGTGTCTTAATTAAAAGAATGTGTGTTGTATATTGTCAAATGCTTTTTCTGCATCAATGGATATTATCATGTGATTCCTATACATTTTCTTATCAATGAGGTGTTTAATATTGATGGATTTTTCAGTTGATAAACTCCATCCCTGGTATAAATCCCACCCAATTATGATGAATGGTATATTTTACATACTTTTGTATTCTGTATTTTATATATTTTTGTATTTTGTTAAGGATTTTTGCATCTATGTTCATTACATGTATCAGTCTGTAGTTCTCTATTGCTCTGGAATCCTTATTTTCTTTGAGTATCAAAGTTATATGGACTTCATATAATGAGTTTGGAAGTTTGCCATCTTTTTCTATGCTCTGGAATAATTTGTGGAGGATTGATGTCAGCTCCTCCCTGAATATTTGGTAATTTTCTACAGTGAAGCCATTTAGTCCAGAAGTTTATTTGTTAGTAGTTTCTCAGTAGATGTATCTATTTCTATTTCTTCTTTTGCTATGGCTCTGATGAGGTTCTTGACCTCTATCTGGGATAATCTATGGAGAGTTGGTTTTGCCAAGTATTTGTCCATGTCTTGTGAATTGTTGAATTCATTGTAGTACAGACTTTCACAGTATTTTGTGATTTTCCTTTTAATTTTGTTGGGGTCTGTGGTCATTTCCCCTGTTTCATCCCTCATCTTGGCTATTGATACTTGCCCCTTCCTTTCCTTGGTTAGACTTGTCAATGGTCAGTTTATTCTGCTGATTCTTTTAAAGAATCAGTTTTTTGCTGCACTGATTTTTTGCATTGTTCTCTTATCTTCTCACTCATGTAACTATACCCTGTTTTTTTTTCTTTTGCTATTGGATGGCTTGTTATGTTACCTCTGTTCTAGTTGCTGGAGGTTTTATGATAGCTTATCAGCCATAATTTTTTTTCATTTATGCACTTATTGCTATCAACCTACTTTTGATAACTGCTTTTGCCAGTGCCCCATATGTTTTGGAATGTTATATTCTCCTTCAATATTTTCTGGAAGTTTTCTAAACTCCTCTCTTATCTTGGCCAGAACCAATTTGTGTTGCATAAGATCATTATTCATCCTCAAATTGTTTGTCCTTGCTTTTCACATTGTCCTTTTATTGATCTACAACTTTATTGATTGGTGATCTGAGAGGGACATCTGAGTGATCTATATGTGTGTGAATATACTCAGGATCAACTTTTGCTCAACATGTGGTCTGTTTTATTAAAAATGAGCCATGTGCACTTGAAAAGAGTGTAAAAATTTATGCTTTCAGATGGACAGGTCTATAATTATCTTTAAGATCCTTATAAGTTGCCTAATTGTAGTGTTTAGCTCCATAGCCTTCTTGATGAGCTTATTTTTCCATGATCTAGCTTTCTCTGAAGCAGTGTTTTAAAGTCACTTGCTATGAATGTTGAAACTATGATTTCTTATTTCATCTTTTGAATTGGTTGTTGAATATCACAGGTCTCTCATTAGGCATGTATACATTTATTATTCTCACTGGTTCCTGGTCTACTGATCCTTTGAGCACTATATAGTGTCAATCCTTGTTTCTTGTTATGGCTTGTACCTTGAAGTCAATTTTGTCAGAGATTAGGATTGCATCCCATGCATTTTTAAGTTGTCATTTTCCTGATATATTTTCCTCCAACCTTTTATTCTTAGTCTACTTCTGTCTGAGAGTTTAAAATGTGTCTCTTGCAGGCAACAGATTGATGGGTTATGTTTTCCGAGGTAGTCTGTTAGCCTTTCAAAGGATGAGTTGAGTGGATTAGCATTCAGAATTATCACAAACTGTGGATTCATTGTTGTCATCTTGTACTTTTTGTGTTGGATGCTTTCCTATCTCTTTTCATAACTGTGTGCTGTGTTTATGTGTGGATTTTCATTCTTGCCTTCTTTTTCCTCTGTGGATAGGTTATCTTGGTAATTTTATCAGTGCATTGGCTTCTGGGTGGAGTTGAGCCATTTGGTGGTCTCCTGCCTATGCTTAGTGGATGTAGAACTTTTTACCATAGTGAGTTGATCAAGATTTTTCACAAGGTTTGATGTCTTTTAGCATATTCTTTGACTTTTTCCTTGTCCTGGAAGACTCTTGCCTTGCCATAGATCTTAATAGATAGAGGATTCTTGGACTGGTCTTTTTCTTTAAGCTTTTGGAAGATGTTACTCCACACTCTCCTCCTCTTTCATATTCTTAACTGAACACCATTGTATGTGACTGCCTTTTTTTTCCTCTTGCTGCTCATAAATTTTTCTCTTTTTCCTCAAGTTTGGATAATTTATGCCCTGGTGAGTTCTTCCTCACCAAGGAATTAGTTTCTTCTCTGCTTCCTGTATAAGTGTCTGATTCTTATTTATTAAGGTGGAGAAGTTTACTTCCAGAAACTCCGTACCCAATTTAGCTATTGACATTGGTGTATATTGTTCCAGTAGACCAATTATTCAAATACTGTTTCTCTTCATAGCATCTGCCATTGATCTCAGGTTTTTTTTTTCTGCCTCTTTATCTTTTTTGACTGTATTTTCTGTTTTTGCAATCTGCTTAATTGTTCTTGAGATAGCTGGTACAATTCTCTGCCTCATACGTGTTGGTGAGATACATGACCTTGTGCTTTACTTCTGTTACCTCATCCATTAGCTCTTATATTTCCTTTTGGTGCATGACAGTCATTCCCTTTATTATGTACTTTATCCCATCTATTGTGGACTTCATCTTCTCTATCATTACATCTCTATTCTGCATTGCTTCTCTCATATCCTATACTCCCAGCAACCTTCTGAAGATTTCTTTTGGTGGCAGATCCACATTTGATTCTTCAATAATCATTGTTAGTTCTGCTGTTGTGTTTTGATTTTCTTGTTTTCTGGTTGAGGGTGTTGCAGTATGTTGCTATTTGCATGTCATTTTGGAAGAACTGGGTGCCAAGTTTCTGGGAGACCAAAGAGCACAGAAATTTTGCTGTGATTGGTAAGAGTGTTTTCTAGAACTACCTGTGGCCTCCTATCGGGGTGGGTTAAACTGGTATGTAGGCAGACTGTCACAGTGACTTAATAGCCGGCCGTGGTGGTGGGGTGCTCAAATCTGGTGAATATAATTATGCCATTGAGCTGGGTTGAGGCAGGCCAGCAGTGTGGGCTCTGGTCTGGTCTAGACTGTCAGGCCACAATTTGCAGTCTTTCAAAGACAGTCTTTGGAGCCTAAGACTGATTGTGCTTGGTTTGTTGTTATGTTAAAAAAAACCCAGGCTGTGTTCTGGAGATTAGTTTTTTGGCTACCTTGCTATGTTAATGGATGCTAATGTAGAGTACCACATTCTGGAATTAAAAGGTCTTACACAAAATAATTTCCCCCTTTTTATAATGGGCTAGGGGTGCCCTAGTTTTAGGGCTGTGCTACACTGTCCCCCAAGGAAGGTGGACCAGCTTAACAGAGTCGTTTTGGGTATGATTGGATCTGAGTGTGCCCCTGGCTGCCTTCCTGTGTCCCTGTCTCTATCCTGTTCACATTGCTTGTTGTGCTCTGTGGAACTGCACTCTGTCACAGGCAAATCTCCCAGCAGTTCTTCAACTTCTGCAAGTTATTTTCTAATGATCTATTGTTACCCATGCTGGCAGGCATGGAGTTGAGCCTGGACAGGAAGGAGATAGTCAACGTAGTCACTCTGTTCCTGTCTGGGGAGAGGATTTGAAAAATTCTAGACAGCTGCCACAGGTAAGCTGGTAGCATAGGAAACTTCATTGTGAAGTCTTGTGCCTATCTCTTAGAGACTGTCTGAGAGTCTGATATTGTGGCCACTTTTAGACAGCAGTATGGGGAAATCAATGCTCACTGTGGGACCTGTGTGCAGGTAGGACTGGATGATGCTATTCTTCTGGACCTGGCACGGTATTGGCAGAGCTTGCAGTTCTCAAATTGCTTTGTGGGTAAACCCAAAGGTTTTTAAATGTTGTGTTATCATTCTTGTTTGTTAAATGGATCTTTAAATTTTCATTCTTTATTTGATATATCACCAAATCATTTAAAACTATTATTTATCTTGTTTTTCTCACTTAACAACACCTCATTTGGAAATCCTCCATGTCATCTGGTAGAATTCCAATTTATTATTTTTTAATAATTGAATTTTTTTCAGTCATTCTCATATTAATCAGCATGACTTTTCCTTTTGATTTTAATTTTATTGTACCACTACTAACAATTCTGCAATTAATATTATTTTACTTATGCTAATCTGAAACGTAAATTTATTTTTATGAAATTCCTATTATTGTTTGGTGGGTCTAAAAGTATTTCTTTTAATTAAATAAATCATGCCAATTTCCTTCACCCAAAGACTATTGTTGCTGTTGTTAAGTGCCATCAATTCAATTCTGACTCACAGTGACCTTATGGATAACAGAATGAAAAAATTATCCTCATGCTTAAGACCACTATTGTAGTCACTGTGTCTATCCATTTCATCGAAAGTCTTCTTATTTCTCACTAACTTTTTCTTTACCAAGAATGATGTCCTTTTCCAAGGATTGATCTTGTCTGATAATATGTCCAAAGTAGGTGAGATAATATCTCCAAAGACTATATTTTTTCACATTTCCACAAGACACATATGAGTGTGCTTCATTTTTCCATATCATCTTTTGACTTTTGCCAATATTGCCATGGAAGCTACTATGCTGCTAATTACAAGGCCAGAAGCTCATACCTACCAGCCACACCAAGGGAGCAAAATGAGGGTTTTTGCTAACATAAAGATTTACATTCTTATAAACTCATAAGGGATGTTGTAATCCATCCTATATGATTGATATGAGTTGGAGTCTAGTTAATGGCAATGAATTCACATTTGAAAATCATGGATGTTACAGTGGATAATTTTCGCTTTAGTTCCATTACTGGAGTAGCACCATATCTGAGGCCAATCAATGAGTGTAGGTTGTTCTACAAGAGTTCATGAGGACTCCTTGGATAAGGCCAAAGAAAAGCTGGAAGAGTTAAAAAAAGAATGTGCTGCTTTTAGGGAGAAGTGTGCACCTTGGGGAGACACCAACTGCACTAAAGAAGCTGCTTTGACTTCACAGTAGCTTGCGGAATAAGACATTGTGAAATCACCAGAAGATTGAGGAATGGATATGGGGCTGGAACTTATTCTTAGCTCCAATCTCAAAATAGTTTGTTTTTTATGAAATGGCCTTGTTCTATTCAAGCCTTCATGAAGAAAATATGGATTTTATGGGTGCTATGGCAACACATGATGAAGAAATTCTAAGGTGCCCATGTTTTTGAAGTAATAGCAACTGGGGTCTTAAAGGCTTGTTTCAAACAAGCAGCCATCTAAGTGAGATGTCAACTAAGCCCACGTGGAAGAAACACACAGCATATGTGATCCAAGGAGTAGAAAAGATATAATCCAATTTTGAAGGAGAGAATTGTATCAGTGCTTTAACTGTGAATTCCTGGTTTTCAGAAAGTTTTGGTTGACAGTGAAAATCTAAAATATACACATGGAATAAGCCTGTGACCATAAGTGGGGGTTTGCAATAACTTGATAATCAGAGAGAGAACATTGGTGAAATTATTGTAGTGGATGAAAATCACACATTTGACTTCAATGGCTAAAACATTGTCATTTGATCTTCCTTTTGAATGTTGTCCTAGTTCAAGTAGACTAGAGAAACAAATTCACAGATATACTCATGTGTATAAGAAAGAGATTTATATATAGCAGCAGTTAAATTTTGAGGAAACATCCAATCCAGTCCAAGCCCATACATTGGATGTTAGTCCATATGTTTGATACCAACATATAAAGACCTCTTCAGACTCATGAAATACATGTGATAATGCTGAATGTAAGATGATCAGAGGCCAGTGGGTAGAAAGTCTTTGGATCCATTGGCGTTGTAAGCATCTCAGCACTGACAGTAGTCTTTTCATGGCTTCTCCAGCTTCCGAGGTCTGGTTGCATAAGGGTAGGTCCATGTGGCTTCTCCAACTCAGGGCACTAGTATAATTCCATGTGTCTTGTCAGCTGCAATATATCCAAGGAAGTCAGAAGAGGGAGAGAGAGAGAGAGAGAGAGAGAGAGAGAGAGAGAGAGAGAGAGAGAGAGGTGTCTCTTGCCAACAAGGAGGAAATTCTAGAGTTCTTAGCATTCCCAGGAGTAGGACATGCCCACACAGAGGCCTTATTGCCATGACTCAATTGACAGACTAGATTCCACTCCTTCACTCATAATTCCTCAAACTGAAAAGCGATTATATAACTATCACACATGCTGAGCCTGATCTGGTTTTTAATATTTTCTGAATTTTGTTTGTTTCTGTTTTTTTCAGATTGTATTCTGTGATTGTTGGTCATATTGTTCACCCTGTTACATATCTCTCTATGATTTTAGTTGTATGAGGCTCAGATTGGATGACTATATAAAGAAACAAACAGAACAAAAGAGTTTGTCTGGTGTAGGTGGGGTGGAGGGTGATTCAGGGGTAGCTGGGAGGGTAGGGTGGGGAGGTCATGGGGAGGCAATGCAAGGAGTACAAGAAGAAAGAAAATATTTTGAAAGTTATTGTAATTGTCATTGCACAACACTGCTTGATATGACCGAACAGCTGAATTATCTCCTGATAAAATGATTGAAAAAAGAAGGAAAATCCTCAGAAGAGACTGGACTCAGAAGTTGTAGCAATCTGGGCCTGGGAGAAGGCAGGAGAAACAGTAGTAGAGCCTAGGAGAAGCAAAGGTTGTCATTTACTGAGCAAAGAAGTGGCAGTTGAACTGAGAGGCCTGCAACCAGAATTTTAACATGTTTTGAAGGAGAATAATAGGTAACATTCGCTCCACCGGCTGGGACTGGGGCTGGTGACAGGTTTCTGGGAGGCTTGTGGAAGTATTGTAGGGCTCTGTTCCTGTGCTTGCGGGGGCCTGTCCCAGAAACCAGTGTTTACTCTAGAGCAGTTATGCTTTAAGAAACACTGGCTCATGATTGCCCCAGACAGCTAGTAGAGTGCTGGATCTCCAGCAAAAAGGGGCAAAGCCTTCCCAGTGATATAAAGATAAACATAGGTTCCAACCCCTAATTTCTGTGTTATTAGTTATTGTCTTTTCATGTGGTAATACTCTGGGAATGTGCTCTGACTGTGCTGATCGATATGATATATTGTTTGTGAACAACTTGAATGTGCATCACAGAAGTAGTTTAGTATTGCTTAATAACCAGTGAGTACATCATAAATATGGCTGTGTGTATTGCATATATAAAGTGGTACACTCATTATTTTTACTATAGCTTTCATATCCATGCTTATTATTTGTGACTTTGTACTTATTTTTATTTGTTTGCCACAGATTTGCTCATTGGTGAATTATATCTGCTCTTTGTTTTGTTGGATTATTTGTCTTCTCTATTGTAAGAACTTTGAAGTCTTAATAAACTTTTATTAAAAATACATGTTACACATGGAGATTATATGGACTACTCTCTCTTACCACTATGCCTTAGACTGGAAATCAACAAAAGAATGATTAAGAAAACAAGGGCAAACAATTCAAGGATGAATATCTTTCCATTGCAGTGTGTGTGGAACCAGGTGAGAGAAGAAATCAGGAAGTTTCTAGAAACAAATGAGAATGAAAAGACAATGTATCAAAATCTTTGGGACACAGCAAAAGCATTTATTAGAGAAAGACTTATGGTTGATGTGCTGGCTCAAAACTTACACCAATTAGAGAAGAGTTAACAAGACAATCTTACTAATAGCAAAAGGAAAGGAATAATAAAAACCAGAGCTGAGGTACAGGAGAGGGAAAACAAGAAAGCTTTGGAAACAATGCAATTAAAAGTTGTTTTTTTGAAAAGATTAAGAGAATTGTTAGACAGCTTGCAAAGTTGACTAATAAAGGAAATAACAAATTTCAGTAGCAAGGATGAAACATGAAACAGGAGACATTACAATGAATCCCAATGAAATCAAAAGCATAATTGCACAGTACACAGCGACCTGTACTCTAATGAATTCAACAATTTGGAAGACATGGACAAATACTGGGAAAAACAATCCCTAGACTATCCCAGACAGGCATAAAAAATCTCAACAGACTCATGGCAATAGAAGAAATAGAGAATGGTATCAAGGGATTACCAACCAAAAAAATCCCCTGGGTCAGATGGCTTCACAGGAGAATTCTACCAAGCATTCAGGAAAGAACTGACACCAATCCTACACAAACTCTTTCAGAACATAGAAAAAGATGGAAAACTCCCAAACTCTTTCTAGCTCAGAAGCAGCAAAGCCCATATGAAAGAAGCACACCAGCCTGTGTGACGATGAGGTATCGAAGGGATCAAGTATTAGGCATCAAAGAACTAAAAATTATATCATTATAAATGAGGGGGTTACAGATTGAGGACCCAAAGCCCATCTGTAGATAACGGTACATCCTCTTATAGAAGGGTTGTAGGGAGGAGATGAGCCACTCAAGGTAGAGTGTAGCAAGGATGAAATATGCAATTTTCCTCTAGTTCTTAACTGCTTCTTCCCTCCCACTATCATGATCTGAATTCTATCTTACAAATTCAGCTAGACCAGATGATGTACACTGGTAGAGATATGAATCCAGGAACATGGGGTATCCAGAACAGATGATTCCTTTTGGACCACGGGTGAGAGTAGCAATACTGGGAGGATGGAGGGAAAGTGGAGTAGAAAGGGGGAACCAATTATAAGGGTCTACATATAACCTCTTCCCTGGGGTCCGGACAACAGGGAAGTAGGCAAAGGGAGATAGTGAACAGTGTTCAATATGACAAAGTAATAATTTATAAATTATTAAGGGTTCATTAGGGAGCAGGGAGTGGGGAGAGAGTGGAAAAAGGAGGAACTAATACCAGGGGCTTAAGTAGAAAGAAATTGCTTAGAGAATGATAATGGCAACAAATGTACAAATGTGCGTTGCATACAATGCATGTATGTATGGATTGTGATGAGTTGTATGAACCCCCCATAAAATGATTTTTTAAAAGAAAATTTTCCCAATCATTAACCATAGATAAATGCAAATTAAAATAACTATAAGATATCACCTAAAGTCCTCAAAGATAGTCCAATTCAAAAAATCAGAAAGTTATAAGTTTTAGAGGGACTGTGGTGAGTGGAACTCTCTTCCACTGCTGGTGGACCTGTAGGTATAATATAAATTCATTATGGAAATAAATTTGGGGAGATCTAAAATAGATGGAAATCGAGTTACCATATGACCCAGCAATCCCCCTACTGGGCATATACCCAGAAAAGGCAAGAAACAAACCACCACTAGACAGCTTTGCTCCAATGTTCATCATGGCACAGTTCACAAATGCAAGGATTTGGAAACAACCCATATTTCCATCAACAGACAAATGGATCAAAAAACTGTGGTACATAAATACAATGGAGTACTACACATCCTTAAAGAATAGCTATGAATGCATAAAGCCCATTGCCATATGGAAAAAACTGGAGGAAATTATGCTAAGTGAAGTAAGCCAAACACAAAAGAACAAATACAATTTGAGTCCACTGAGGTAAGCTAAAAAAATAGGGCATAGGAGAAAAGTTGTTATATACAAACATTCTGAGGGTGAGGTCCAGGTACTATGGCAGGGACCAAACTCAATCTAGAGATACATATGGTAGCCAACTAAATAGGAGGCAGAAGGAAAGAGAGGGGAAAAGATATATGGGAGGGGGGAGTAGGGCACTAACCTACCCACAGTGAGGGTATTATTTATATCTCCACAGGAGAGCAAGAGAGAGACACCAGGCTTCAACCTGGTGCACCGAGATATGAATGCAACATATCTGCATATACCAGGTATGCACATAGAGCGGTCTGTGAGGCGGGCCCCAATCCCCAACTAGGTGGACCTCCCCACCCACATGAAGAATGCACTTCAGAGGACAGCACTGGCCTCTCATAGCTTGATGAGAGGGGTACATCTGATTAGAGCACACATGAGAAATGAAAAAGGATGGAGAAATAGGGGAGCACATTCTGTCCCACCAAGCACGGAGGATGATATTCCTGCTCAGAGCAAACAATACACAAAGAGGATCATAGGACTGGCCCCACTACAAAACACAATGTTCCTCACTGAACCATAGCACTACAGGAGACAACACTGTAGACACAGTGAGGGAATTGTGCCCTACTTGATCCCATCACACTGGGGCAAAACACCAAGGACATGTAACAGAGCAGCAAGGGGAACAAAGCAATGAAATCTCTGGGAATACCAAAAAATTGACTTTGAAGACAAAATTTGGCACCCCATCAGATTCCACTGGAAAACATTCCTAAAGGTAAAAAAAAGACCTAGAACTATTTATAGGCTTTTCCTTTTTTGTCATTAGCTTTCTTTTTGTTGTTGCTATTTTTGTTTTTGTTGTTGTTGCTATTGTTTGTTGGTTTTGCATTCCTTTAGGCAAAGCCTATTTTTTTGTGGATTAATGTCTCTGTATATCTATACAAATAAGATAGGCAGGATAAACAATTCAGAGATGAAAGCAACAAAACTGACGCTTCCTGGGAGGATAAGGGAGAGGGGAGCTGGGAGAAAGGAAGGCAGGGGGTGGGGGAAAACCAACTCAGGGACAAGGGAACAACAAGTGAATTAAAAGCAATGGAGAGAAGGGCACAGGATGCCTAGTGGGGCTTAATCAAGTGCAATATAACAGTGAGGAATTATTAAACCTAAACAAAGGCCAAACATAACTGTGGGACAAGAGGAAAGTAAAAGGAAATACAGGAAAAACCAGGAGGCAAAGAACATTTATAGAGTTCTAAATACAAGCAGGCACATGTGGAAATGTATTTATATATAATGAGAGGGGAATAGATTTATGCACTTATAGCTATATGCTAAGAATTTAGGTAGCAGATGGATATTAGGCCTTGACCTAAGTACTCCCTCAACACAAGAACACTTTGTTCCACTAATCCACCATTCTGTGATGCTCACTTTCTCACATGATAGCTGAAGACAAAATGAGTACATAAGCAAAAGTGGTAAAGAAAGCTGATGGTGTCCATCTATCAAAAATATAGTGTCTGAGGTCTTATAGGCTTGAAGATAAACAAGCAACTATCCAGGTGAGAAGCAACAAAGCTCACATGGAAGAAACACACCAGCTGTGTGATCATGAAGTGTCAATAGGATAAGGTATCAGGTATCTAAGAACCAGAACAAAATCATACAATCTGAAGACATTTGGACTTCCCCTCACAGAAGGATCACAAGGAAAAGATGAGCCAGTCAGAATGTAGTATAACACCAATGAAACTCACAACTTTCCTCTAGTTCTTTAATGCTTCCTCCCTCTCCACCCCTTATGTCCTCAATTGTACCTTACAAATCATATTAGACCAGAACATGCACACTGTATTATTCAGGATAGATAAAACCCTCTGGACCAACAATGAGAATAGAGATACCAGCAGGATAAGGGGAAGGTGGAAGGAGAAAGGGGGGAATCAATCAAAAGGATCAATCTATAACAACCCCCCAGGAGGATGAACAGCAGAAAAATGGGTAAAAGATGACAGAGGATGATATAAGATATGAAAATAATAATTGATAACTTATCAAGGGTTCTTGAGGGAGGGAGAGAGAAAATGAGGAGCTGATATCAAGGGCTCAGGTCGGAAGAAAATGCTTTGAAAATAATGGCAACATATGTAGAAATGTGCTTGACACAATAGATGAATTTATGGTTTATTATAAGAGATGCAAGAGACCCCAATAAAAGTATTTAGTAAAAAATATATGTGTGTTAGAATACATTTCTCATATAGATTTTCATTTACATTTATTTTGGGGTATACTGTTTACAATTTATATCTTACTTTTCTTTAGTCTAATGTATTTAGCTTCAGCTCCCAGGTTTTTAATTATCCATAGAAAGAAGGGTTTCTAGATACTTCTATAGAGTGTGTTTTCTTACAAGTTCTTACTTTTTAATTTAAAACTATAATCAGCCTGGGATTTTATTTCTGCATTTGGTATAATTATCCTTTAAAATTGTTTCTTCCAGATCAATGTCTAGGATATTGTTACCAATTATTAGGTAATCTATCTTTTTTCCCTGTTGAGTTGAACTACCACATTTGTAATGTATCAGATTTGCATATACATTGAGATTTATTTGAGGGATTTCAATTCTTTATTAAAAAGGAGCCCTAGTTGTGCAGTCACTAAGGTTGGCTGCAAACCGAAAGGTCAGAAATTTGAACCTATGAAGTACTTCACAGGAGAAGGAGGTGAAAATTTGTCTCTGTAAAGATTTAAAACCTTAGAAAGTCTATGAGGAGAGTTCTACTGATGCTATGTATGCATCAGATTCCATTTGAAAGCAGTAATTTTGGTTTCATTTTAGTTTATTCGGTTTCACTTTCCATTTATTTGTTCCTATTTGAAGTTACTGTCTCTTTTGATTTACCTATCCTGGCTTTCATATAAAGAAAAATATTTTTAAAGGAACAACCTATAACAACAAAATAAAAATGAGAAA
Source organism: Nesogale talazaci (assembly GCA_004026705.1). Classification (NCBI taxonomy): domain Eukaryota; kingdom Metazoa; phylum Chordata; class Mammalia; order Afrosoricida; family Tenrecidae; genus Nesogale; species Nesogale talazaci. The sequence continues at coordinate 127,346 of PVJH01002083.1, read as the reverse complement.
CCCTCAATCACAAAGAAAGCAAACATTAAAATCTAGAATAAATTTAAAATGGGTTAAGAGAGACAACAAATGACAAGATTTTCAACTTTAACCTAACTGTGTTTTCATGAATCCACTATGCAATGCACTCTGACAGCAAGGTTATTCACATCCCTGGTCGATGGTCAGAGAGGACTCACCAGAGATTTAAACACCTGGGGATCTTACAAGTGGATTTTAGGCTTTCATTGTTGTGTGAGTCTGGGTAGACTAGAGAAACAAATTCATACACACACATATGTATATAAGGGGAAAGTTTATATACAAAGAGAATGGAACCTTTAGAAAGCATGGTGGTAGAAGCATCTCAGCACTAGCAGGGACCTAGCTTCTCAAGTATCTCAGCACTTGCAGGAGTCTCTGTGTGGCTTTTCCAGCTTTCAGAGGTTTGGTTCCATCAGGATAAGCCCATGTGGCTTCTCCCCCAGATGGTCTAGTTTCTAGGATTCAGGTTCTATCAGTATGCTTCCATGTTGTCTTCTCAACAGACTGTTTCCAAAGACTGAGCTGTGAGTTTCTTTTCTCCAAGGGGAAAATTTCCCGAGATTTCTCAGAATTCTCAGGAGAAAGCCATGCCCACACAGAGGTCTCATTGGTTATCTCCAGATTGGCAGGCTAGACTCCAACCTTACACTCCCAATCATGAAATTGACACATGACTGCCACAATTGCCATCCATTATACTAAAAAATTCACTCCATCAAGTCAATTCTGATTCACAGGGACACTATGGGGCAAGAAAGAACTGCCCTTGTGGGTTTCCAAGACTTTAACTCTTTTGAGAAGTAGAAAGTCCATCTTTCTCCTATGCCATGACTGATGAGCTCAAATTGATGACCCACTGAGAGTCTAAATTGTGGCTTCTAATTTGTAACTGACTGCTACCGAGCTCTTCAATTGTCATACATAGCCTTCTTCAAACTGGGTACTCAGAATTTGAGCTCTAATATTGTTCCCTCCTCCAGTTTTTGGTTTTATTATTTACAATTCTTGAATCGCACAGAATGGTGTGTTTTTTCTATGTGGAAGCTAACATCTCACTTTATGACTGCTTGTTTTAAGATAAATCTTTAAGACTCAGACTTTTTTTGGGGAGTAACTGGGCACCAACTGATTTCTTCATCTCACTTGAAACCCATATCTTCAGTAATCTCGTCATGAGGCTAAGTATCAGGTTGGGCTACATCATAAAAACATATTGTTCTTTGTCTAGGATGATGATTATGTGAGCTTAGACTCCATAAATAATTATACAGTTTACATATGTCCCTTGTTCATATAAGAGACTCATTAACATTTTATTGGAAAACATTAGAAATCATCCCCTTAGTGCACATGGCAATTCTACTGATGGTATCATTAATTTAGTCAGTGGAAAGTGTACATGCACAGGAGAGTGTTTTAGATTAAAATACTTGGACTGTAGAGTTGTGCAGATTAAAAACTTAGATGACCATACTGTTTACCCCAAAAATTTCATCTCCCTATCCTGTGTCAGTGTTAACATCAGAGTCATGTCAATTACCCCTAAGCTAGCCCTCAGTGAGTGCAGTTATTTGAAGAAAGGAGCCCCAAATTGCTTGTCACACTGAAACCAAAGCTCTGTCAAGATGCCAAGTTAGATTTCCCCCCTTTTATTGGGATTTAATATATATCATCTCATAGTTCAATCACATAAAAAATTATTGTATATTTGCTACTACAATCAGTTCCAAAAAAATTCTTGGTCTCCTTGACATTGGCTCCCTTTACCCTCTCCTAGAAACACTGCTGTACTCCCCACCAGAACCCTTAATCTACGTGCTGTTTGAATTTTTAAGAAAATTTCTTAAATGGATCAAGGCATTGTGATTAACATTTTAGACTAAATGAATAGACAATAGAACACTTTCTAAACTCAAGAAATGATTTTGCTATATTATATGAAATCTTGGGAGTATTCTTGTTTTCTTTTAAATTAACTCTTCAATATCTTTAAATCTGTCTTAATTGAAAATTAGAACATAAACTTTCATATTATGGAGTTTTAATTTCAGACAAAAAGTCATTTGTATAAAGAATGTTCTAGAATGTTTATGCTTGTCTCTGTTTAGTATTTTCTTACAAAATCCCAACCTCTGGAGTCATGGTGCTCAAGGCCAAGGACGCTAGTTCAGCATTAGTTTAATGATTTTGGCCTTTATTCTTAACTGGATATTTGCAGAGGAGTCAGGTCTTGCATGTCCTGTAGTCATTAGTTGGCATGAAATAGTCTTACTGTTGTGTTGCCTTGTAATTATTTATAAGTTGGGCTTTTGTAAAATGTCTGTGTCAACTGGAAGAATTTAAAAGCAAACTTTTGTGGGAAGGACAGCGTCAGAGGGGCAGAAACTTTATGATCCTGCATGATAACTCTCTTAACCATTTGGCCACTCAGTTTGGAACAATGTGTTGTGAATTTTATATGCTTACTTTATTACTGAATATTATGCTCACTAACTTAAGGTCTTAAGTCTGCCTCAGTTTTTGTTTTAAAATACACTGTCCTTGGCAGTGACATCTATTTGAACTCATATGTTTATAGTGAGGCACTGGTGGCATAGTAGTTATGCACTGTGCTGCTAACCACAAGATCAGCAACTGGAATCTTCCAATTATGCTATGGAAGAAAGATGAGGTTTTCAACTCTAGCAAAGAATTATAGTTTCAAAAATAGAACCAGATGAATCCTGCCCAGTAAGGTCAACTTTGAGTGGAATTGACTGAACATCAATGAGAAGTGTAATGGCTTCATTAATTTAACCAAGACATGCTAAATGATTATCAAGCGCTTGGCCTCTGGAACCAAGACTATATAGAAATAAGCCACTTGCTGAGCCTCAGAACAATGGAATGACTTGTGGGTGACAAAGTGAGCTTGCTATTACTGTTGTTTGGTGCCTTCAAGTTGGTTCCAGCTCCAGTGTTCTGACATGCCCAATCCATGCCACCCTCACAGTTGTTCTTACGTTTGGAGCCATTGATGCAGCCATGTCGATTCATCTTCTCCAAGGCCTTCTACTTTACGAAGCATGTTGTTCTTCTCTTTTAACACACTTCATTCCTTAGATAAATCAGCAACGTGATTGTGTGAGGGATAAACAACACGAGAGTGACAGAGGAGTATGGGTAATTTGAGTGCAGGAGTTTGTAGGTCATGGTGGCCCAGCTACATAAGCTGAGCAGAATCATAGTCATCCTCAATAGCTTCTTCATGCAGAGATAAACATTCAAATACTACAAGACTTTTTAACAAAGAGGAAAAAAAATGCCTGGGCTGAGTTAGTTGTGGTCAAATTTGGAGGATATGTCAGTTATCTGTGCTATTTTGATCTAAAAACAATTGCCAGAATGCCCACTATATTTGACCTGAGGGACTTTGTTCTGACTTGTTTGTGTACAAAGTCTTTTAGGACTTCTCCCAGTCTCTAATTTGCTAGTTCAACAGGTACAGCCTATCTTGATGTTGTGGTGCATTTTCTGACCATCGTTTTCAGACCTTTTCTCAGCTGCATCTTCTCATCTTTAGTTATATAACTGTAAAATGGCTTTATTGCTACAATCAGGTAAGTCCCTAAAATGGTGGTTCTTAACCTTCCTAATGCTGAGACCCTTTAATACAGTTCCTCGTGTTGTGATGTCCCAACCATAAAATTATTTTCATTGTTACTTTATAACCATAATTTTGCCACTGTTATGAATTAGGTGACATCTGTGACAGGATTCTTTGACCCCCAAAGAGGTGGCAACCTACCGGTTGAGAACTGCTGCTCTAGAAGGAAAAGTTATCCTTCCAAATCACCCTTTCTGTTCTATGACGGTCATTTCAGTCTCTGTGCCTTTAAGTTTCTCACAGACATAAGCACATTTATGATGTATATATTTTCATACTTGTGATAGTTACATAATCTGGTGTCAATTTGAGAGGATTATGAGTGAAGGGATGGAGTTTAATCTATCAATCAGATTGTAGTAAAGGAGGCCTCTATGTAGGCATGGACTTCTCCTGAAATTTCTGGGAATTCTTGTATTTCCTCCTTGGAGATGGGAGCTCTCTCTCTCTCTCTCTCTCTCTCTCTCTCTCTCCACTTCTTTTGAGACATCCCTCAGGAGAAGCCACATAAACCTACCCTGATGCAACTCTGGGGATTGGAAGAATCGCTCCTGCCAGCACTGAAATGCTATTCTGCCACTGACTTTGCACCCACTGGCTTGTGATCTCCCTGCACTCAGCATCACTGCATGTGTTTCCTGAGTCTGAAGAGGACGTTAGAGATTGGTATCAGACATATGGGCTAATATTTGGCTTAAGGACTTGCTCTGGCCTGGGCTCTGTTGTTTTCTTAATGTACAGTTGCTCTAGCTCAAGCCCATATGATTGCCTATGAATCTGTTTCCCTTATCTACCCTGACTAACACAACACTCTGCTGTCTTTGCTTTCTTATCATCCTCACACACGTAGTCTGTTTCTATGGCTCACACAGAGAGTTGTGTGAACTCCATTTTTCTTGCAGTTTTTATTATAGGCTCTATGTGTAGTGGAATGAAATTTCTTAATATGACTCTTCTGCCCAAGTCTCTGAAACTCCACCAAATGATAGAATTCGATTATGCAAAAGGAGCTTGTATAACATTAATAGAGGGGAGCAGTCAGTTTTTGTTATTACATGGTCTCCATACACCCCACCCCCACTCCACCCCAACCCTAGCGATAAAGATGAGCTGTCTTTGAAGCAGCAGCAGAGAAAACCTTGGAAGAGCAAAATCAAGATCTCTGAAGTGGTGGAGGCCACTGAGATCAGATACGTCAGAGAATGGCATGGGGTATTTCTTCTTATCTTGTCTGACAGTTTGGAACTGAGAGAGAGTGACAGGCAGGCATGCTAGTTTACTGGTCCATGAGGTCAAGGGACCTCATGGCTTACAGGCTGAAAAGCAGAGAGGGAGAGTAGGTGACCAGCTGTGGAATCCAATGACTCTTCCCTTACTATTTACTGATCGTGCCTCATGGTAACCTATTGACTTCCCTAACAAAGCTCCTTAATTTGGAATATTATCTGTGAATTCTGTCTGGCAATTGGAACCAAACTATTGAGCCCTGCATAATGTAGAGTGACAAAGAAGGAATCCTTGCTATCAGAAGAGGTATAGGAGGCTAGAACGTGGAGGCATGTCTGAATTTTGCCTCATGGCAATGAAGAAGCCAAAGAAGGTTAGATATGTTCATTTTCATTGCCGTTCACCACACTATTATTATTTTTCTTCATTTCCCGATTATTTTTCAACTTTGTTGAAGTCTGTTGATAGAACCTTTTCCATTTTCCCAACTGTTCCTCTGTATCTGCTGCTCTCTCTCAATCTTTATCTGTTTTTTATATATTTATCTCTCTGGCTATTTAAGGAGCTAGAAATAACTGCCTTTCCCCACAAGGGGTGATAAGGTCAGTCTCTCATGTCCACCTTTTCTCTATCTTTCTTTTCATGTGGCCTTCAGCCTTTTTTCTGTGTTTACTTCCTGGAATCTCTGCCACTGTTGGGGCTGCTGGCACTGGATCTGTCAGTACACTGCACATTCAGACTGGACTACAGTGCAGAGGGTGAGTCTGAGCTGTTTCTACCTGTTTGTCTGTCTCGTGCTTGTGGTCCTGGGGTGTCTGCTCTCAGACTGCATCTAAAATCCATTTTCTTCTGAACAAAGGCCTCTGACCACCCTCTATTCAGCTGACCACAAAGCCAGGCCCCTTTCTCTCCCTAGCCTCCTGTGGTGTCTTTTGTTTTCACTGACCCAAGGGCCTTGTCTACTGATTAAAAGCCATAGGCCTGTGTCAGGGAATCTTTCTGTTCTGGGGAGTCCAGGACTCTCCCACTGGGCCCCTAATTCTGACAGGGATACCTCTCAGGGTTACCTACCAGGCCACCTCCTGACTGATGAGTGCAGATGGGGACCAGGAAACATCCTTCTCCTCTGCCTGTACTCCCTGCAGTTTGAGACACCATGGAGAGCTCACCTTCTAAGCCTCCCAGGATGTCTCTTGAGATGCCTTCTGGCTAATCTCATCAATCTGGGCCTGGCCTCAGATGTTCTCCCTAAGTGTCTGGTCTTTTTCTGTTACCAAGTGTGGCCACAATACCAATTAGACAAGGGGTTGCACTGAACAGAAAATGGTACTGGTGCTTTTGATCTCAATATTCTCTGTGACCTTGACAATTTCTGGCACCGATCCCCCAAATGGTCTGAGGTTCCATATGTCCAGGCCTCTTTTTCCCCCTTTGCTCTTGTCTGTCTCTCTGTGCCTCCTGTCACCCAGCCCAATCCTCTTTTCCCAGTCATCTGTGCTTGCTCCCTATTACTTCCTGCCACTACACCAATCACCCCACACATTCTTACTCCCTGGAATCATTGTCTCTTCTGCCTACCCATCCTCCACCTTATTCCCTACCATCTCCCACAAACCCAGAACCTACTCATGCTCCAACTCAGCCTTCACAGCTACCTCAACCCCAAGCTTCCCGTGACGGGTAGGCTTGATATGCCTACAGGGCCACAGAAGATAGGTAGGTCTGTTGTGACAGCATGGCCATTGAACACGTGGGATGAATTGAAGGGCGGAGAGAGGAAGGGCTCAGCGAGTCCCGCACTTGCCCTCTTGCTCTTGGATCTTCAGACCAGCAGGCTGCCTCATTCGTCCTGTGCCTTGACCTCCAAGCTACACTATCCGTGGGACACCTAATTGTGGAGTATGTACCTGTGAGTTGAGGTTCCTTCAAGCCATACATCTCTTGAGCTGGGGACTGTTGGACTCTGTCATCTGGCTGACTGTTGGCGATCTGCTTTGCTGTTTGCTGCCTGTGACCAGATATCCTGAATTACTCTACAGAGGACTACTTGACCTTCTAGAGGTGGCCTTCAAGACTCCAAGGACTGCCAGTCTCCTAGCTGTCTCATGCAAGTGAATTGCACAAAGCCGTTTGTACTGCTTTATAGATTATTTAACTGTTTATTTCTTATCTTATATATCCTTCTATCTATTTAAATATATAAGGAGATTACGAGTGTTCTGGTTTCATTTCTCTAGAGAACCCTGTCTGACACACTTCCCCACTCCATCAAACCTCTAAGCTTCCTCTAAGTCAACTGCCATAGTCTCTACCTCCCCAGTGGCTTCCCACGCTAGATTGTTTTATGTTTGCCCACTGGGGTGAAGCAGCTGGGGTGGAGGGTCCTGTCAAAGTTCATGTACCATTTTCCCTAATGGATCTCTCTCAAATAGAAAAACGCTTCGGGTGCTTTTCTAATGACCCCACCACCGACATTAAGAAGTTCCGATATCTCACCCAAGTTTATGAATTGACCTGACATGATCTTTATAGTCCTCACCTCTACGCTTACCCTGATGGACAAGAGTGAGTATTTACAGCTGCCCAGTAGCAGACAGATCACGTTCACCTTACAGATGCCACCATGCCCGTTGGCCCACTGGTAATTCCTAGGGAAGAGCCAGTTTGGACTTATACAACAGATACCCAAGGTGGATGAGAGGGCAGGGCTAGCTGCAACCGTGTGAGATGATGGTGGCTGGCTGGTTTATAAGTCATTTCTCATAAGGCAGTTAATGTTGATAAACTGAAAAAATTTACTCAGCCGTCAGCTTTTCTTTCATTCCTGACTGAAGTCTTAGAGCCTACCTCTCCAACTGGAGCTACTGTTTTAGCCACTCACTTTATAATTCAAATGGCTATTGATATTAAGAAGAAACTTTAAAAAGTCTAGGATGATCCTCAGACCCCCATCCATGACCTGGTGAATATGGCATTTAAAGTTTTTAATGCCCAAGAGAACAGGCTGAGGCAGTGTGTGAATCCTGAGCATGCTAGAAGGCTCACTTGCAAGCCAGGCCTTGGTTTCTGCTCTAAGGCCAGCTGGAGGAAGGGGTTGAAAGATATTAGGAAGTGATAACCCCAGCCATTCCTCTAACTGTCTGCCGTTTGGACCGTGCATTAAATGCGGCAAAGGAGGGCACTGAACTAAACACTGTCCAGAGCCCCCACTGCCCACTAAGCTTTTCCTGGTGTGTGGTTAGCGGGGTCACTGGAGAAGTGACTGCCCCTTGGTATCTAGCTGGGCCTGGCCATTGACAGCGACTAAAGACATCTGGAATCCATAACCCCAGTGACCTGCACGGAGCCTGGGGTAGCGAGCAAGCCAATCTCCTTTTTGGTAGACCTGGGTGCTATTTTCTTGGTTCTTCCTTCCTTCTCCAGCTGCACTTCTCTCCCTACTTCTCCTTCCTGAGGCATGGTTGTTAGTAAAGATGACAAGCCTTCAAGACCTTTGGTAACCCTTCCTTTGTTTCTAGATATAGAAAATGCTCTGTGATTGGGTAGGTTTGTTATGCCAACATGGCCACAGAAGATTGGTGGGTCTGTTGTGACGGTATGGCCAATGAACACACGGGATGAATTGAAGGGCAGAGATAGGAAGGGCTCAGCGAGTTCCGTCCCCTCTCTTGCTTTTGGAACTTCAGACCAGAGAGCTGCTTTGTTCGTCCTGTGCCTTGACCTCCAAGCAACACTACCCGTGGGACTCCTAATCTTGGACTGTGGAGCTGTGAGTTGAGGTTCCTTCAAGTCCTGCTTCGCCACGCTCCTGGGATATACACATCTTGAGCTGGGGACTGTTGGACTCTGTCATCTGGATGACTTTTGGCAACCTGCTCTGCTGTTTGCTGCCTGTGACCAGAGAGCCTGAATTGCTCTACAGAGGACTACTCAGCGGCCCTCAAGATGTGAAGGACTGCCAGTCTTCTAGCTGTCTCACACAAGTGAGTTGTACTGAGCAATCTGTACTGCTTTATAGATAGTTAACTGTTTCTTTCTTATATTACATATCTTTCTCTCTATATAAATGTATAAAAAGAATTCCTAGTGTCCTGATTTTATTTCTCTAAGAGAACCCTGCCTGACACAAGTGGTTCCAGGAGTGCTTCTATAGAAATAACATCATAAATATGGGTTTCTTTGATTAGTTCTCCAATCTGATCAGTCTTAAGAGCACTGGTGATGCTAATTCTACACCTAAAGTCATGGGTAATTTTGCCACTCCTACTAGTCCATGGTGTTAAATAGCAAAGCTAATACCTAAAGTAGGAGCACCAATGGATGGGGTGCTGGTTACAGGAGAGGCTCTGGGAGAACATATGTTTGATATATTCCAGCAGTTTTGTCAAGATGCCAAGTATAGGGAAGCTGGTTGGCTGGTCCTCCTTACAATGGACTATGTGATTAAGGAGAGGGATTGTCTCAGGGCCTCAGAAGCACGCCTCAAGTGCAGACTCACAGACTTGAAGGCAACAGCCTGTGCTACAAAGGAGAGCCTTCTTGGCTGTAGTAAAAGAGCTGACAATGCTGAGAACCAGGTCCAAAGTCTCATTATGTGAGTGGCTGAATTACAACGTCAGCTGAATGGCAGATCTAGAGCAGTGTCTGAAGCCAAAGTGAGGGCATTGATAGGAAAAAATTAGGACCCTGAAACATGGGATGGGAATATATGGGCTGATGATCCAGAAGAGGAGGATATTATGGCACCATTAGAAACAATTGAACCAGCCCAGTCAATAGATCTACCCCTCCCAGCTGAAGATAGTAGTCTACTATCAACAAAACAACCCACACCTGAGCAGATCAACCAACCTACTCAAAGTGAAACGCCAGGTAGGTCTGCATCTCTACCATTGCGTGAGGGAGATGCCTTACAAGATAGTGCTGAGAACACCCAGGAACACCCTCACCATTGATAGTTTCTGCTAGACCTGTAACTAAAATTAAGGCAAGGAAAGCTCCTAAGGGTGAGGCCGAGGTGATTACTCAAGAAGAAGTACGCTATACTCATAAAGAACTGCTCAAGCTTTCAAATACGTACAAGGAAAAGCCTGGGGAGTATCCCTGGGAATGGTTACTGAGGGTGTGGGATACTGGTGCAAGAAATGTAATATTAGATCAGTCTGAGTTTCTGAATATGGGACCCCTAAGCACAGACTCTTCTTTCAATGTCTCAGCGAGAGAGGCTAAGAGAGGAACCAACTCCTTATTTGGCTGGTTCACTGAGGCATGGGCTGCCAGATGGCCTAGATTAGACCAACTTGAGGTGCCTGACCTACTGTAGAAGAAGGCTTCCAAAAGCTGAGGGAAATTGGTATGGTGGAATGGATCTATCAGGATACTCCCATACCCCCAAAGAGGGTGTCCTGAGGACATATTCTTTACCACAACCATAAGGAATAAGTTTGTGAGGTGGGCCCCAGCATCTTTGAAGACTCCTATAATTGCTATGTTGTGTGCACCAGGATTAACTGTGGGAACTGCCTTCAGTGAACTCCGACATTTGGCCACGTTGGGGCTGATTGGACTCCGTGGTGACAGAGGGCAAGTGTCAACACTGATTCAACAGAGACAGGGCGGACGTAGTTATAATAGACAACAAGGCTTTCGTGGTCATCAAAGCAGCCTGTCTTGTGTGGAATTATGGCATTGGCTACTTAGTCATGGTGTCCCTAGGAGTGAAATAGATGGGAAACCTTCTAAATATTTACGTGACCTATACAGGCAAAAGAATGCTGGATCAGGTGAACAGAGGGATAGGCAGTCATGATCAGTCAACCAATTCCCAGACCTGAGCCAGTTTACAGACCCACAACCACTTGAATGAGAGGAAGGCCGCGTCTCTTGAAATATGGACCCTGCCACATCACCAAAGGTTTATGCTGTTAGACTTTCTTCTAGCCTTCCCCAAAGGGACCTGAGGCCTTTCACAAGAGTGACTGTTCATTGGAGGACAGGAAATAATCAAACTTTTCAGAGATTACTGGACACTGGCTCTGAACTGACACTAATTCCAGGGGACCAAAGTGTTTCAAAGGCCTGCCAGTCAGAGTGGGGGCTTATGGAGGTCAAATTATTAATGGAGTTTTAGCTCAGGTATGCCTCACTGTGGGTCCAGTAGGTCCCCGAACCCATCCTGTGGTTATTTCCCCAGTTCCAGAATGCATCATTGTAATAAACATACTTAATAACTGGCAGAACCCCCACATTGGATCTCAGAAATATGGAATAAGGGCTATCATAGTGGGAAAGGCCAAATGGAAACCATTAGAATTGCCATTGCCTAGGAAAATAGTAAATCAAAAGCAATACTGCATTCCTGGAGGGATTGCAGAGATCAGTGCCACCATCAAAGACTTGAAAGATGAAGGGGTGGTGATTCCTACCACATCTCCACTTAACTCACCCGTTTGGCCTGTAAAGAAGACAGATGGATCCTGGAGAATGACAGTGGATTATAGTAAGCTTAACCAGGTGGTGACCCCAATTGCAGCTGCAGTTCCAGATGTGGTCTCATTGCTTGAGCAAATTAATACTTCTCCTGGTACTTGGTGTGCAGCTATTGATTTGGCCAATGCCTTCTTCTTGATACCAATCTCAAAGGACCACCAAAAGTAGTTTGCCTTCAGCTGGCAGGAGCAACAGTATACTTGCACAACTCTCCCCCAGAGGTATATTATCTCTTCTGCCCTGTGCCATACTTTAGTCCAAAGGGACCTCGATCACTTGTCTATTCCACAAAATATCACAATAGTCCATTATAATGATGACATTATGCTGTTTGGACCCTCTAAGGAGGGTGTATCAAAGACTTTAGATTCATTAGTACAGCATCTGGGTAAAAGAGGTTGGAAAATTATCACAACAAAGATTCAATCACCCTCCACCTCGGTAAAATTCTTAGGGGTCCAGTGGTGTGGAGCAAGTCGAGATATTTCTACCAAAGTAAAGAATAAGTTATTGCACCTGACTCCCCCAACAATGAAACAGGAGACACAACACATAGTGGGCCTCTTCGGATTTTGGAAGCAACATATCCCTCATTTGGGTGTACTACTTTGACCTATTTATCAAATGACATGAAAAGCCTCCAATTTTGAGTGGGGCCTGGAACAAGAAAAGGCTCTCCAACAGGTTCAGGCTGCCATGCAAGCTGCTTTGTCACTGGAACCATATGATCCAGCTGACCCAATGGTGCTAGAAGTGTCAGTTGTTGATAAAGATGCAGTGTGGAGTCTTTGGCAGACCACTATTTGTTAATCACAGCATAGACCATTGGGATTTTGGAGTAAAATCCTGCCATCTTTTGCAGATAACAACTCCCCCTTTGAAAAACAGCTGTTGGCCTGTTATTGGGCTTTGGTGGAGACTGAAGACCTCACCTTGGGCCACCAAGTCACCATGAGACCTGAACTACCCATCATGAACTGGGTATTGTCTGACCCACAGAGTTGAACGTGTGCAGCAACACTCCATTGTTAAATGGAAGTGGTACATATGAGATAGGGCCAGAGCAGGACCTGAAGGTACAAGTAAGCTGCATGAAGAAGTGGCCCAAATGCCCACAGTCCCCACTCTAGTCACATTACCTTCTCTTTCCAAATCTGCACCTAATGCCTCCTGGGGAGTTCCTTATGATAATTTAACTGAAAAACAGATAAGTCATGCTTGGTTCACAGATAGCTCTGCACGATATGCACGTGCCACTCATAAGTGGACAGCAGCAGCACTACAGCTCCTTTCTGGGATCTCCCTGAAACATAGTGGTGAAGGAAAATCCTCCCAATGGGCAGAACTCCGAGCAGTGCACCTGGCCGTTCAGTTCGCCAACAAGGAAAACTGGCCAGATGTGAGACTGTATACTGATTCATGGGTTGTGACTAGTGGCTTTGCTGGATGGTCAGGGACTTGGAAGGAACATGATTGGAAGATTGGTGACAAGGAGGTGTGGGGAAGAGGTATGTGGATAGATCTCTCTGAATGGGCCAAAAAAGTAAAGGTAATCATGTCTCATGTGAATGCTCACCAAAGGGTTACCTCTGAAGAGAAGGACTTTAACAATCAAGTGGATAAGATGACACACACTGTGGAGACTGGCCCTCCTCTTTCCTCTGCAACTCCTGTTATTGCCCAATGGGCACATGAACAAAGTGGGCATGGTGGCAGGGAAGGAGGTTATGCATGGTCACAGCAACATGGACTTCTACTCACTAAGGCTGACTTGGCCACAGCCACTGCTGAGTGCCCTATTTGCCAGCAGCAGAAACTGACATTAAGTCCAAGGTATGGAACCATTCCTCTGGGAGATCAACCGGCAACTTGGTGGCAAGTTGATTATATAGGACCACTCCCATCCTGAAGGGGACAGTGCTTTGTTCTGACTGGAATAGACACCTATTCTGGATATGGATTTGCCTTCCCTGCACACAATGCTTCTGCCCAAACCACCATCCGTGGATTTACAGAAGGCCTCATCCACTGGCATGGCATCCCACATAGCATTGCTTCAGATCAAGGAACTCACTTTACAGCAAATTCAGTGTGGCAATGGGCCCATGGCCATGGAATCCACTGGTCATATGTTCCTCATCATCCTGAAGCAGCTGGCTTGATAGAACGATGGAATGGGCTCCTGAAGACACAACTGCGATGAAAACTACGTGGCAACAACTTGCGAGGCTGGGGCAGTCTTCTCCAGGAAGCTGTATATGCTTTAAACCAGAGGCCAATATATGGTGCTGTGTCTCCAATAGCCAGGATTCATGGCTCCAGGTACCAAGGGTTTGAAACTGGAGTGGCACCACTCACTATTGCTCCTATTGACCCGCTTGCAGCCTTTTTGCTTCCTGTCCCAGCAACCCTATGTTCTTTGGGACTGGAGGTCCTGGTCCCGAAGGAAGGTACTCTCCCACCTGGAAACACAGCATGGATTCCACTGAACTGGCAGCTGAGAATGCCCTCTGGCCACTTTGGGCTTCTCATGCCTTAGGATCAACAGATCAGGAAGGCTGTCACTGTACTGAGTGGTGTGATTGATCCAGATTATCAAGAAGAAATTGGACTGGTGTTACATAATGGGGGTAAAGAGGAATATGTCTGGAATCCAGGAGATCCCATAGGCTGACTCTTAGTGCTACTATACCTTGTGATAAAAGTTAATGGTAAATTACAGCAACCCCATTATGACAGGACATCTAATGACCTAGATTCCTCAGGAATGAAGGTCTGTGTCAGCCCACCAAGCAAAAAACCACAACCAGCTGAAGTGATTGCTGAGGGCAAAGGTAATACAGAATGGATAGTAGAAGAAGGTAGTTCTACCTACCAATTATGACCATGTGATCAATTGCAGAAGCGAGGTTTGTGATTGTTCATGTATTTTTTGCTTATGAGCTTATTGAATCTTTTCTTTGCTCATGTATGATATATCAGCTACAATTGGACTCAGTGTGTTATCATTTATATGTATGATAGATGTTTGATGTTAAGTATAAGTTTGATTTCATTGATGTCTGGAAATTCTATATGGGTAAAAAAATGTGTGCAGGTGCCATGTTGGCAAGGGGTGGATTGTGATGCATAGGTTTATTATGCCAACATGGCCACAGAAGATTGGTGGGTCTGTTGTGATAGCACGGCCAATGAACACACGGGATGAACTGAAGGGCAGAGACCTGGCCCCTTTCTTGCTTTCAGATCGTTGGACCTTGTTCGTCCTGTGCCTCGACCTCCAAGCAACACTACCTGTGGGACACCTAATCTTGGACTTTGGAGCTGTGAGTTGAGGTTCCTTCAAGCCCTACTTCGCCACACTACTGGGATATACACATCTTGAGCTGTGGACTGTTGGACTCTGTCATCTGGATGACTGTTGGTGACCTGCTCTGCTGTTTGCTGCCTGTGACCAGATAGCCTGAATTGCTCTAAAGAGCAATTCAGCGGCCCTCAAGATGTGAAGGACTGCCAATCTTCTAGCTGTCTCATGCTAGTGATTTGTACCGAGCAATCTGTACTGCTTTATAGATATTTAACTACTTCTTTCTTATCTTATATACCTTTCTCTCTATATAAATATATAAAAAGAATTACTAGTGTCCTGATTTTATTTCTCTAAGAGAACCCTGCCTGACACACGCTCCTCCTTCTCACTCCTTTCTAATAATGCCCTCATGTCCTGTACCAATACTGGGTAGGGATCTCCTTTCCAAGCTGGGAGTTAGTCTCCAATGGAACTGTCTGCTACCCACTCCTCCTTCCCCGATATCCTTTTTGCTAACGCTTTCGGCCACTGGACTTCTACCCACACCCTCCCCCTCTTCACTGCCACATTACATAAACCCAGAAGTGTGAAACACTTCCCAACTGGTTGTCTCAAAACACCACCAGTCTGTTTTTGTTCACCTCTAAGATCCCTCCACTTTCCTGTCTTGCCCCCAGTTTCCGATCTCCCTCGCTCACCATAGGGGCCTAAAGCCTACAATTCAATGCCTTCTATTTAACCAACTCATTGTGCCTGCATACTTTCTGTGCAATACCCCTATCTTGCCCATCAAAAAGACAGACCTGTCCAACTGCCTAGTACAAGACTTGTGCCTTATTAATGAGACTGCAATCCCCACTCACCCTGGAGTCCCCAACCCCTACACTCTTCTGACATGTATTCCTCATGATACCACACATTTTACCATACTCCACCTGAAAGACGCTTATTTTACAATCCCACTGGACCACACTTGTCAGTTTCTGATTGCCTTCACTTAGGAGGACACAGACACTGGGACCACCTCCCAATATGTGTGGTCCATCTTTCTTCAGGGGTTCCAAGATTAAGGTCATATCTCCAGCCAGGTGCTAAACACTGACCTTCTGCACTGTCCTATCCCATCCCCCACTTTGCTACAGTATGTAGATGACCTCCTGCTGTGCGATCCCTCCAAAACCAGATCGCTGGTGAACACAGCCCAATTCTTAACTTCTAAAAGCTATCAGGTCTCATGAGCGAAGGCCCAGTCCTGACACACAACCATCATCTACTTAGACCTCTAGCTCACACCCACCACCCGGGACTTACAGCAGAATGTTGCCAGGTGGTGAGGGAACTTCAAGCTCTAGAAACCTCAGATCAAATACTTTCGTTTTTTGGGTTTGTAGACTTCCTTAGGCATTGGATCTCCAACTTTTTCCTGTTAGCTAGACCCCTTTATGGTGCAACTAAACCACCTCAATTGGACCCCTTGACTTTCCCCAGTTATTAAAGGCTTCCTTTAATAAACTCCAATATGCTCTCCTCCACTCCCCACTTGTGTGTTTACTGGATCCTACCAAACATTTCCTCCTTTACACAGATGAGGAGCAAGTTATAGCTGTAGGTGTCCTCTGTCCAAGCAACTAGATATGAAGGTCAGGGGCTGGCCACCATGCCTCTGGGCTCTGGCAGCGGCTGCTACCCTTACCAAAGAAACCTTAAAGTTATCTCTGGGAGAGGTCATCCAGATGTCATTCACCCACAGACTGCAGGACCTCCTCTCGCATTGGGTGGGTTCTGTCTCTGCTATATACAAGCCGCTTGCAAGAAATCCATGTCATATTTATTGAAAACTCTAACATACCCCTGCATCAGGCTCCCTCTTTTAAACCCAGCAATTCTCTTGCTTCAACTCCTAAACTCACTGGAGGCTAGCAGTCACTTTTGCCCCCAGGCAGTTGAGGAGCTGGCATTGCCCTGACCTGAACTTTTTGAGCATTCATATCCTACTTCAGATTTAATTCTGTTGATGGAAGTTCTGTTGTAGATGTCCAGGGAAGACGACACGCCACCGACACTGTTATCTCATTTGACTGGGTTTGAAGGTGTATGCCTCCCAGTCAGGACCATTTCTCAGAAGATGGATCTTATTGCTCTCATTTGAGCTCTCCATTTGGTCAAAGGAAAAACTGCTAAAATATATTCTAAGTCTAAATATGTGTTCCTTATAGCGACCCCTTTGGAGGTGAATGACTCTTTCACAGGAGTCGCTCAATTCATAACAGTAGCAAAATTACAGTTATGGAGTAGCAACAGAAATAATTTTATGGTTGGGGGATCACCACAATATGAGGAACTGTATTAAAAGGTCACTGTATTAGGAAGGTTGAGCCATTGGGCTAATGCTTTCTCTGAAGTTTGACCTTCTTCCGTAAGTAGCATTGCTCTTGCTCATATGCTCCTTCCTGAAATGCTTGAATATTGACTAGTTGTTTTGGTATAATGACTGCATATTCTTTCCATATTTGTTTTATGCTTCCTGCATTGATCAATACCCACAGAATATTTCTGTACTATAACTTGAAGCTTTAGATTTTTTTTTAGTTACTATGTCTATGGAAAAAGACAATGGAGAAACTCAATATCATCCACTAAAACCAGGCAAAGGGCAGACTGTGTAAGTTCCAATTGTTCCTATGTAGGTTCAGATCAAAGTTGAAGGAGATTAAAACAAGTTCACAAGACCTAAAATACAACCTTGAATGTATCCCATCTGAATCTTGAGAACATTTTTATAAATAGATTTGACTCATTGAATACAATGGCAGAAGGCTGGATGAGCTGTGGGATAACATAAAGGACATTATACTTATAAGAAAATTTCATGAAAAATACAAGAAAGAAAGAAATTATCGATGTGGTGTCAGAAGAGACTTTGATACTTGCTTGTAAACATAGTGCATATAAAGCAAATGAAATAAGTGATGAAGTGAGAGAACTGAACAGAAAATTTCAAAAGAACCTAAGAAAACCAAGTAAAATATTATAATGAGATATGAAAATATCTGGAATTAGGGAGCAAGAATGGAAGACATGAGCATCAGATATCAAGCTTACAAAATCAAAAAGAAAGTTCAAACCTCAAGTGGCAATATCAAAAGATTCTATTAACAAAATATTGAACAAAAGAAGATGGAAGGAATACACAGAATCACTGTACCAAAAAAGAACTGGTGACATACAACCATTCTAAGAAGTAGTATATGATTAAGAACCAGTAGTATTGAAGGGAAAACAAATCCATGCTACACTGAATCATTAGCAAAAAACAAGGTTTCAGAAATTGGCAGTAGATTAATTGAAATATTTTCACAAGCTGACGAAGCAGGGGACCACTCCGTAGTCTTTGTCAAGAAATTTGGAAGACAGCACCTGGCCACGCAACTAGAAGAGATCCACATCTGTACTCTTTTTCAAAGAGAAGTTACCCCAGAGATATGGAGATTATTGAACAATGTCATTAATAGCACATGAAAATGATGTTTTGCTGAAGATAATGGTTGCAGCAATATATGGATAAAGAGCTTCCAGCAATTCAAGTCCAGTTCAGGAGAGGATGTAGCACAAAAGATATTACTGCTGATTTCTGATGAACTTGGCTCAAAGTGGTGAATACCAGAAAGATGTTTACTTGTGTTTTATTAAGTCTGGATAACATTGAGAAGAACATAGATTCTAGAACATTTCTTTGTGTTCATATGGAACCTGTACATGAAAAAAAAGAGGCAGTTATTCTAACAAAACAAATGAATATTGTATGATTCAAAATCAGGGAAGGTATGTGTCCATATTTTATCTTTTTGCCATGTTTATTAAACCCATATACTGAGAAAATCATCCAAACAACTGAATTATATGGAAAATAATAGGGTATTGGTATTGAAGCAAAGCTTATCAACAGCAACACAATTTCCACAAACTTTCTAGATGAAAGTAAGAAGACATTGAAAAACTTGATGAAGATCTAGGAGTTCAGCTTTCAGTATAGATTACAATTTCATGTAAAGTAAACCAAAGTCCTCACAACTGAGCCAATGGGTAACAATGATAAAGGGGAAAGGTTGAAGTTTTCAAGAAATTCATTTGCTTGGATCCATAATCAATGCTCATGGAAGAAACTGTCAAAAATGAAACAACTTGTTGCATAGGTCACATCTGCTGTTCAAGCTCTCCTTAATGTTTTGTAGAGGAAGGATATCACTTTGTGGACTTTAGTGCGCCTGCCACAGGCTATGTTATTTTCAATTTCAGTATGCATGTGAAAGTTGGACAATGAATAAGGAAGACTGAAGAAGAATTGAAAATTGTGTGGAGTGTGCAGTATTGGGCAGTGTTTTATTTTGTGGTACATAAGTTTTTTATGAGTTGAAACTGGCTGAATTGTACTTTATAGGCCACTATTTGCCTAGCATGGCCAGTTCTGAACTTTAGTATAGTAGTGTCAGATAAAACATTTGGTTATGGAAGTTTTTTTTACGAAATGATGTCCCAGGTCAGCTGAAACTTGTGTCTAAAAAATCAAATAAACAAACAAAAAAGGAAAAAAACAAAAAAAATGTGTGTGGCAGTCATGTGCTTATGTTAATTTTATGATTGATATGTAAGGGTGGAGTCTAGCCTGTTAATGTGGAGACAGCCATTGAGCAGCCAATGAGGCCTCTATGTGGGCATGGCTTTCACCTGAGACTCCTGAGAAATCTTGCGATATTTCCCTCATGAAGATGAGAAGCTATCTCCCCTAGTTTTCGGGAGTTAGTCTCAGAGACGATTAATCACAGACAAGACAAACTGGCAGCGTTCGAGAAGCTGGAGGAGCCAGCGGAGAGATCACACAGCTTTGCTCTGATGGAACCAGACCTCTGAAGCTGGGGCGGTCAGATGGAGACCTCTGCCAGCGATGAGTTTCTTCTGCTGTTGATGGACCCTGAGCCCTGGAGGCTTGCCAGCACCGGGATTCTGCACCCATTGACCTGTGACTTCATGAGTTGGAAAAAGACTTTATAGACTGATTTTGGGCATATGGGTTAATATCGGACTTATGACTTTGGACTGGACTGGGCTGGGATGCTTTCTCTATGTCCCATTCCTTTTGTATATAAACTCTTTCCTTATATCGATATGCGTGTCCTTGAATTTGTTCCTCTAGTCTACCTGGATTAACACAATGTATAAGCAACCTCAACATTAAAATTATGACATGTCAAACCAGAAAATGTATAAGACTTTCAGATAAAACATCAGGGCCTTGATTTTTGCAGTGAAGTCTAATATATGACACCAAATAAACAAAATAGATAAAATTGACTCTATCAAAATATCACAAAAGAGTAAACATTTTTGTGGGTGAGAAACATTGTCAACAAAGTGGAAGCACTAATAGTGTTAGAAAAATATATCTTAAAAATCATTTTATTAAGGGCTCATACAACTCATCATTACCCACACATACAGCCATTATACCTGACAAGTATTAATATTTATAATATATAGAAAACTTCTACAACCTAACAACAGACAACATAGTTTTAAAAAGGGAAAAGTACTCAAATAAACAATTTATCAAAAAGCGATTTAAAAGTGGACAGTAAGCACCTGAAAAGATGTTTAAGATTATGAGTCATTAGGGAAATGTAAATGGAAACCACAATGAGATACCACTTCACCCCAACCAGGAGGGGTCTTATATGTAAATAATTAAAGTGAGTAAATAAATAAATATGTGTTGGTGAGGCTGTAGGAAAATCTGAAGCTTCATGTTGGGATTGTAAAATGATGCAGGTACTATGAAAAAGATTTTGGTGTTGCTAAAAAAATTAATATAAAACTACTATAAACCAGTCATCTTGAGTTGATTCTAACTCATAATGCCCTGTAAGGCAAAGCAGAATTGCTTTATGGGTTTTCCAAAGTGTTATCTTGATGGGAGCAGATTACTAAGTGTGTCTCCCACAGGACAAACCAGTGACCTTTCCAACCTTTTTGTTAGCAGCCAAATGCTTAGTTACTGCACCTCCAGGAATTAAACCTTTGAACCCCAGCAGCCCCATTCCTAGGTACATATTCAATAATTGAAGATAGTGCTTGTGTATCAATGTTTACTGCAGCATTACCCACAATAGCCAAAAGATGAGACAACTCACATGCTTATCAACAAATGAATGAACAAAGAATATATGATATATCCATATGATCAAATATTATTCACTCATATAATGGAATTCTTATTTATGTATGACAAGGATATACATGTCATGGGTATACATTTTGAAAGCATGTTAATTGAAATGTGCCATATGTATATATGTTTTGTATTAAAGGACTTTGAGAAGTTTGTAGAAAAATAGAATTGAAAGATGATGGGTTTTTTCCCATTGTGCAACCCCCTCTTATGACCCAACCTCTATGGAAAGACTTGCTGGCCCACAGGGCCAAGTGTTGGGCTGTGAACTGGAAGATTCACTGGTGGTTAGAACCCACCAGGCGCCCGCTGGGAGATAGAAGAGATATTCTGTGTCCATACAGAACTACAGTATTGGAAACCGTAGGGAGCAAGTCTACATTTCCCTTAAATAGGGTCAACATGAGTAGAAATGGGTTTGATGGCAGTGGGTCTACTTCCATGAAACACTTAGAATAAGACAATACATAGATAAAAGTAGATTAACAGTTACCAGGGACTGAAGGAAGGAAGGATAGAAAATGGGAGTACTTTTTAATAGATATCCAAGTTTCTGTTTTACATAATGAATACTTTTGGAAATAGTAGTAATGGTTGCACAGCCTGGTGAGTATAATTAAGTGTCTTGATTATACATGGTTGAAATGACAAATTTCTATTTTCTATATATGATCACAATTTTAAAAAGACAAAAGAAAAATGTCCCTTACAGGTGACAGCTGGTGGTCGACACCCTATGGTGCAGAGGGGTAGGAGGATGATGGCCTTAATAAATTGACTCTTTTACCTCGCATACCCGTGAGGTAGGATATTTTCTAATTTTTGCATGTTCTTTTCTTCCTTTGACATACATTTCTTTTTTTGGTAGCATTCTGTAAGATTCTGGCACATTATATTTAGATCTGATCTGTATTCTTTGCAACGTAATGTTGAGGCATCCTCGAATCACAAGTATTTCTTCCCACTTTGTGTGGATGGCAGGTCTTGTGACTTGCTCTCGATCATTGAATACAATGGAAGTCATATAACGATTGGCTAGTTCCAACCTAGACCTCAAGAGTCCTTGTAGACATTCTTTTAGAACCCTCCCTCCACCACAGAGTAAACTTAGGTTAGTTTGCTAGAGGCTGAAGCATCACAGGAACACAAACAACTTTTGCAGCTAAGGATATTCTAGAGCAACCAGCCCTTGGCTGAGTTCAGTCAAGATCAGGAAAGCTACCTAGTTAGTGTGCGATAAATACATGCTTCCTGTTTTATACCACTGTGTTTTTTGGTTGTCATATAGTGTTGCTATGCTAATAGATAACAGATAAACCAATTTTTCCTCAAAGTGAAAATAGCTTCATTGCTGATTCTCATTATAAAAATAAACATAGTTAATATTTTCAAATGATTCAGAAATATGGGGAAATACATAGAATGTACAGTCTCTCTAAACTTTGCTGAACTTTATTTTTTATTGTGGCAAAAATACAGATTGCAAAATATTTGCCATGTGTGATAGTCATGTGCTTATGTTAATTTTATGATTGAAATGTAGGGGTGGAATCTAGCCTGTTAATCTGGAAATAGCCATTGAGTAGCCAATGAGGCCTCTGTGTGGGCCTGGCTTTCTCCTGAGACTTCTGGGAAATCTCACAATATTTCCCTTGTGAAGATGAGAAGCTATCTTCCCCAGTTGTTGGGAGTTAGTCTCAGAGACGATAAATCATGGAGAAGACAAGATGGCAGCGTCCGAGAAGCTGGAGGAACCGGAGGAGAGGCTACACAGCTTTGCCCTGATGGAGCCAGACACCTGAAGCTGGAGCAGCATGCTGTTGATGGACCCTGAGCCCTGGAAGCGAGGAAGCATGGGGAGACCCCTGCCAGCATCGGGATTCTGCACCCACTGACCTGTGACTTCGTGAGTCAGAAGAAGACTTTATAGACTGATTTCGGGCATATGGGTTAATAGCAGACTCACGACTTTGAGCTGGACTGGGCTGGGATGTTTTTTCCATGTCCCATTCCTTTTGTATATAAACCCTTTCCTTATATCCATAAGCCTGTCTATGAAATTTGTTCCTCTAGTCTACCTGGACTAACACAATGTGTAAGCATTTTCCTTTTTTCTTTTTGTATTGAGACTATCAAAGTGCATATTTGATTTCACATGCAAACAACTAAAAACCTTGTAGCTCTCATGTCAACTCTGCATGATACCGTGGATACCTTTAAGAAGGAAGCAACATACAAAGTCTGTTAATTGTGCAAAATATTAAATTGCTAAAATATTTTACATAATGAAATGATACATATACATATAGAAGTTGACACATGAAATTAACGTGGGTTCATAGGAACTTATCGCATTTCAGAGATATTCTTTAGTAAGAAGTTTTTGTTTTTAGATTTCCTGGTACACAGCAAAGCTTATCACAGAAGATAAAAATCCTTTCAACAAGTCCAAAAGGAATTCTGGAGGCAACTTCTCATGGAAAACACAAAATGAATGCAATTATCAATCCACCTGAGAAAAGTTTTCAATTTATGTGAACATCATCTTTTAAATGTATTTTACAGAATATTAATAAAGAAGACAAATCTGTGAGAAAATGTAGATACAAAAGTGATGTCAACTAATAATTTACATTAAAGACCCCAAAGGGATCAAAAGTAGAAAAAGCATGGGTCAAATCTAAAGCACAATTGTGCACAGCTGAAGGTAACAAACCACTTAGAGACTCTGCACACAGTTTTGGTGCTTTTTTTCCCCATCTTTATCTTACATGTTTTAAATCACGTCAGGAATGCAAACAAGAGCTGCACACTATTTCAGAGGAAAAAAGTTCAACTTTGTGCAATTTTCTACCTCCTAATTTTAAAAAGTGGCAGCAATCCCTGCATATTTTTGAAACAAGAATCAGGAAAACTTTTTCTAAAAAGGTAATGATGACAAAAATTGGCAGACATCCATCATCTTGTTTCTTCTTAAAACAATGTGGATAAGTAATTTCATGATTAAAAATGAATTTTAAAAATAAATACACTGCATCTGCCACTTGCACTGACTGATTTGATAAATCTTTGAGCAAACAAGGCTTTCCTACACTTCTTATAGCCATTAGCCACTGGATTTTGATTCTGAAGTCCTTTCTCTTTGGGTTTCATACCCTGCCCACTCGACACCATGCAGGCAGGTTAGGTAACTTGCTCTTCTGCCCTTGAGGTGGCTACACTGCAGGCTTTGGATCCATCCATGGTGCAGAAGACTGTGTCTGATTAAATTCCTTTTGATTCCATGCCTGACCATGCCTCCATATGCAGGTACTTGCCAACCACTAGCCATGTACTGGCCAATTTGCTATGCATTTCCATACCACTGGCCCCACTGGCCAAATGCCTGTGGCTATCCAATATGATTCTGTTGCACAGAATTGATCATATCAAGAGTCTCTTTGCCTCAATATCACTTCACAACCTGGCCTTTAATGGTAGTACCATAAACAGACACAATTGTATGTGCTGCACTTTCACGGGAATTTAACCAGATAAATGAGTATCCTTTATCTGAGAAGACTTGAATTGTCCAAATGACGAAAAAGTCTAACACATTAGTTGTCTGTGAGCCCAGAAGTCACACCTCCGCAATATACAACACAGTTGGTTGGACTAGATTGATCTACCACTTCATCATAGGATAGCTGTTGGGTGTTCGTTGACTTAGATGTACTTGTTGGAGCTGGGGGCTTTGGGTTGTCCAGTTAGTTCTGATTTGTCTTCCACCAAGTCACTGGCCACCCATGTGTTGAATGGCATTTTCTGTACCCCCCTCTTTTTTTTTTAAAGAGACAAAGCCATATCCCTTAGACATTCCTGTTGCCATGTCTTTAACCATTTGGACATCTGATATTCTTCCAAATGGTGTAAAAGCAGCTTTTATATCTGCAGTTGTAATTTCTGGACTGACTGAGACCACCAACAAAGACATGGAAGTGATCTTGTGAACACTGTATGCTGTGTGCTGACAGCTGCTTCTATCTTTCTTTGGCTTCTGGGAGTTGTTGCCCAATTTACTTTTGTCCATTCATAGCAGCTAGGGCTGCAACTGCATGATGATGCTCATAAAACTCCACAAAATAATATGGATCATTTCCAGCTGTCTCCACAATCACTCTGCAGTTCTTGCCATGTTAGCATTTTTAGCTTTCTATAATTCAGTGACATTCTGTTTGTCCATCATTCTGTGCAACTATCATCATTCCCCTCCAAATTGTTGCTTACTGTTTAACAGCATATTAATGCCACCTAAGTAAGGCTTCTTCTCTTCTCATGCCTTCCACCCAAGTAAATACTAAAAACTTGTTCCTATATACTAGTCTACCCAAGATACTTTATGTATGTAGAATCATACAATATTTTCCCTTTTGTGACTAATTCTTTCACTCACCATATTGTTTTCAAGGTTTGTCATGTTACATGTATTAGGTTTTCATTTCGCTTTAAGGCTGAATAATTTTGCATTGATTACTACATTGTTTATCCATTCATCTGTTGATGGACAATTAGGTTTTCCCACTTTGGGACTACTATGAAAAATGATTCAGTGAACACTGGTGTACAAGGATTTATTTGTATTCCTGCTTCTAAATCTTTGCAGGTATATACCTAATGGTGGAACTGCTAGGTCATATGGTGATTCTTTGTTTAACATTTTGAAGACCTGCCAAACTGTTTTCCACAATGACTGTGTTATTTTACATCCCCACCAGCAATATATGAGGGTTCCAGTATCTCCGAATAATCACCAACAACTTCTTTGAGATTTTAAGATTGTTGCCATTTGTGGTAGTTACATAATCTAGTGTCAGTTTGAGAGGATTACAAGTGAAGGGGTCAAGTCTGGCCTGTCAATCAAGATATAAGAAATGAGGCCTCTGTATGAGCATGGCCTTCTCCTGAGAATTCTGGGAAATCCAGTATTTCCTCCTTGGAGACAGGAGACAGTCTCTCTGCTCACTCCCTTGGAGACATTGCAGCTGTCAAGACCTATAGAGCTACGCTAGTGCCCTGAGCTGGAGGAGCCACGTGGACCTCCTCTGATGCAGCCAGAGCCCTGGACCTGGAGAAGCCTCTTGGAGACCCCTGTCTGCACTGAGATGCTTACAATGCCACTGGATATGCCAGACTTCCCTTTCACTGGTCTGTGATTCTCCTGCATTTGCATCATTGCATGTGTTTCATGAGTCTTAAGAGGACTTTATAGATTGGTATCAGACATATGGACCGATATTGGACTTGGACTGGACGGGCTTGGGATGTGTTCTTAATTACTGTTACCCTTTATATAAAACTCTCTCTTATACACATATGAGTGTTAATGAATTTGTTTCTCTAGTATAGTTAGAATAACACACCATCCTAGTAGATGTGAAGAACATAACATTCTTGAAATGACAGAGTTGTAGAAAGGAGAAGGGTCAGTGGTTATCAGGGACTGAACAGGGGTGGAAACACAAAGAATGATGAAGCTATAAAAGGGAACCCTGAGGGAACCTTGTAGTGATGGAAGTGTTCTGTTTCTTGGCTGTGTTGATGTGAATATTCTGCGCTATGGTTTTTTAAGATGGGGGGTGATCGGGTAAAAAGAATGCAAGAACTTCCCTTATTATTTTTTATGGCTGCACGCAAGTTTTCAATTATCTCAAAGTAAAAGTTTATAGTTAAAAATACTAGGGCAGCAAGCATTTCATCATATAAATTCATGTGGACATTTGATTGTTTCTGTAGGCTATGTTCCTAGGGCATTTATTTGTATTAATACATTTAAAATTTTGAATCACATTGTCAAATTGTTTCTCAGGGTTGTTTAAATTTGTAATGATCTTTATTTTCAGATAATCAGGTAGTAGCTACAATTTTTGTACTGGAATTGCTTTAAAATAATAATAATAATCAGGATTATTACATCCTTATCTTTTGTGGAGTATAGTACTAAACACGTCACCTTGAATTCTAAACTCCCCAAAGTCTCCTGGCATAAGCCCATTAGTACCTCACTTTAAAAACACAAAAACTGACACTTAGAAAGCTTGGGTAACTCACATAAGATTACGTACTGGGAAACAGCTTGCTTCAGACTAGTTAACATGCATGAGATTAGCTTATGAAGTCAGTCTGGTACTCTCTTTGATATCTTATGCCTTACTTTATTAGAATCCCTCTTAGCTAATAAGCATACACTCCAGGGATTAGGAGAATGTTGTGTGGATGAGAGGCTGGGAAAGATAATTTCTTTCTAAATGGCAATGTAACTTTATGGGACCTAGAATTGAGGGACACAGTGACACTTCTGGAAACATGACTAGCTCAAAGAAGACTTTCCTTTGCCCTTTGGATATTTAGAGGTGAATGTACAGCTTTCCTCCCAAAATGTTCAGCTTGATGTTAAAACCCAAAGTCAAGAATAGGTGTCTGCTGAAGATACATGTCTATAATTATTAAATCATTGTGTCTATAGTACATGTAATTATATTATCAGCTCATTTTTCAGTTTTGACTTTAGACCAAGAAGTGATTATCTATCAAGAAAACAT
The DNA here is from genome assembly GCA_004026705.1 of Nesogale talazaci. Lineage (NCBI taxonomy): Eukaryota > Metazoa > Chordata > Mammalia > Afrosoricida > Tenrecidae > Nesogale > Nesogale talazaci. The sequence goes on along the minus strand of PVJH01002083.1, from coordinate 99,849 downwards.
CCCAGCCCAGTAAAGATCAAATCCATAGGTCCATTATAGTCTATTAGTAAGTCCCTCTTTACACTTACATAGTCTCATTCGATGATGCATAATGCAGGAAGATCATAGACCAGTGGGTGCAAAGTCTTGTGGATCCAATGGAGGTGGAAGCAGCACAAGACTCCGTCAGGTCTCACCCATGTGGCTCACCAGCAGGCAGTTGAAAAAGATAAAAAGCAGGAGTGTCCCAGGATCCTTATTATGAGGAGGTCATTCCTACAAGGAGGCACCATCAGATTTTGACTGGATTGACAGGCTAGACTCCATCCCTACACTTCAAGTTGGCATGAACTTATGTAACTACCATAGACCACCCCATGTCAACTTGACGCTTTTATACAGCTCTTTAGCCATACATAAATATTAAAACAAAGACTCCTTTACACGGGAGTCATGGGGAGGAGACAGACCAGTTGAGGGGCAGCCGGGCAGTGATGATGCACACAAGTTTCCTCTAGTTCCTGAAACCTTCCTCCCCCAACCATCATGGTCCCAACTCTACCCCACAAATCTAGATGAGCTGGAGAGGGTTTACTAGTGGAGAGGGGAGCTGGGGATGTGGGGAGACCAAGATGGTTGAGCCCTTTCAGCCCGGTGGTTGGATTGGAGCTGATGGAGGGATGGAGAGAGGGTGGGATGGAGGGAATGCAAGGGTGAATCCCCTCTGACCAAGGATGAGGAATATGAAGAGCCTTGTAGAGGACATTGCAAAGTGAATCATCGAAAATGCAATGATTAACAACTTGTCATTTGATTTCTCTTTTTACCCATTTTATATTTGGTCCAGGTTTTTAAATATTTTCTACTTCCTTTTCTATTAAGGGTTGCCTCTTCCTTATTTTATTATTGTTGTTAGGTTTTTTTGGTACTTTTTGCTTTCATCTCTTATTATTGTTTTTGCATGTTTTTCTGTATACAAAATCTAGTATAGTATATTGTTAGAGACAATAACTGAACTAATATTTTCTTGGTGGTATGGCAGAGGAAGTTGGGGGGAATAGGGAGTTAATAACAACAAGAACAAGAAAGAAGGAAATGTTCTAAAATTGTCGTACTGACCATAACACTCATAACTGTTGAATTGCATGCTATATGGATTATGTGCCAATAAAATCTTTGTTAAAAAAAGACAATAGTAAAATCATATGTGTGCCTAAAAGGATAAAATGGAAATGCATACAAATCAAAATATACCAGTTTCTTATAAACATAACATTATATACATGATTATAACATTCTATACTCAAAATATTAGGTATATTTAATAATTTATACTTAAATTTTAATATAGAATATTAAACATATCCTATACTTTACTTAACTATCATAGTCATGTGAAACCCCTACTCCATAATCTTATCTAAATAATCCCCACCCATGAAAGTTTGTAAGCCAGCCAACTCCTATTTTGGATATCCAGTTTCTATACTGTTCACTAATATTAATCCAGTTCTCTGAGACGGCAAACATGTTCTTTGATGTGAAGAATCTTCAGTTCGAACTTTACGAGTCCATATTCAAAGGAGAAGTCAAATCAGGACAGACCTTCCAGAAAGTCAGCAGCAATATGCACCAATTCACAGACTTCAAAACCTTATCTTCATTTATTTAAGTTCTGGGCAACTCAACGTGGGCTGCCTCACTTAGCCTCACCAAGGTGCTTATTGGCCCTTTCACTTTCTGACCCTGGGACCCATCACAAATTCTCATCAACTCTAGCCCCGTTGGGGTAGGTCATGCCATAGGCTCAGGTTCCACACAACTCAGACTATTCAACTCACTCTCATCTCTCCTCTAGTCCCTATGAACCAGGTCCACAGGTGTCAGTGGACAAACTCAACCTGTCTCTCTATTGCTGCTTTTCTCCCACTTCCACTCAACAAGTGGATCCAGGTGTCACCTAGTCAGCTTTTCAGGCTGCCCACAGGCTTTCTTTAATTTGCAGTCCTGGAGAGCAGAGTTTCTTCATAGCTCCATTTATTTCCCCCCAATTTCAGGCAAAAATCACTAGTTCTAAATTGAAAAAAATCTAAGGGTTCCCTTTTCTTTCTTCAGATTTTCAACAGGTCTATCAGCAAGTCTTTTCAAATGCAAATGTCCGGAGGACTCAAGTCAGTGGGTGGAGCTTGTTTTTTCATAATCTTCTTTGCAGGTGTGAGCTAAACATAGTTTTTTGGGGGGTATCACTTCCCTCAGGTGGTCATGGGAGCTACCCAGCCCTGCTCCTGGAGAGCTGCTGCGGGACTTGAACTGCCAAGTCCATGGCCGCAGTCCTGCACTTGACCATTATGCCACCGGGCTCAGCCCAACCTAACCACATTTAAAGATACAATTTGATGGATGAAGGCAGTGGGATTTTAAATTCTCTATTTTCAATCTTCCCAATAATGATTTCTATCACACATTATATCAATAACAGTAGGTAGAAAAGATACTACTAGTCCAGTCAGACACCAAAAACATTCTTAAAACAGTTAACTTCAATCTTTTCTTATCTAAACCAACCCATTCATATACAATATGACTTTCGGCCTCCACCTTCATCAAGCCAGGATGGGACCTCTGTCAGACATTTTGGACTATGCAGGATGGTCTCAGAGGAGAAGTTCAAGGGGTGCCATTTTGCCCCCTGAACTCAAAATTTACATTAATCACATTCATTTTCATCATTTAAAACAGGATTAATCAAAGATAACTTCTAGTACTCAAAACCTTGACTTCCCATGTTTCTTCCAGAAAACAGCCCAGTAAATTATATGGTCTGATCTGACCTCTGGCTAGCCAAAGAAAAACTCCCATAAGGCAGAGGTCAAATAAGTATCCACTCTCCATCTTCATGACTTGTTTCTCTTGCACCCCATTCCCAAGGTACCCTAGTGTATGTGGCTGGGTTGACTAGAAAAAAAAATCAGTGACTTTTGTATATGTGTGAGAGCTCTATATCAAGAAGGGATTGTATATGCAGAAAACATCCCAGTCCAGTTCAGATCAAGTCCGTACGTCCCAAACCAGTCCAGCCCCCTGCAGCCTCATGCAATGATGCAGAAAGCAAGATCAGAGGCTAGTGTGACAGAGTCCTGGGGGAGTGTCACCAGGTTCTGGCAGGTCTCAGTGTGTGGCTTGCCAAAATAAGATGGTGAAGCAGAGAGTGGGGAGAGGTTCTCAGGACTGGCCTTATGAGGAGGCCATACCCACAAAGAGGCGCCATCAAGCTGTGACCTGATTGACAGTCTAGACTCCACCCCTACACTTCTGGTTGATGAGAAATTATGTAAGTAGCACAATAGACTAAGTATAATGTAGGAATAACAAAGGGTAAACATACACTGTAGTTACGTATAATTCATTTATGTGAGGCTGGTCATAAATGTGCCAACGTTTTCATTCTTCAGTGGTTCCAAGTAGGGAGATAATCATCTTTATTAAGTGTTTTCAGTGTCTCTATTTATATTGATTTTTTTTGAACTACCATTGTGAATTAAACATACATCTTCATTGAAACTATCCAGAAAGACATCTATCTGTTTTACAGTCTGGAAACTCTCCATGTCTTCTTAAGGGCCAGTTCTAAGGATTGTAAATGGCCAAGCAAGTAAAAATTTTAGACTCAGTTTTAATGAGTCTCTTATAATAGAGGTGATTGATTTCTTGGAAGTGAAAAGTAATTAGATCTAGTTGTGAAGTCCAATCATTTATAGCAGGAATGTGTAGAATTTTTTTCAGGAGTCCTCAAACTTTTTAAACAGGGAGACCACTTCACTGTCCCTCAAACTGTTAAAAAATATATATAGTTAAAAAAAAAGACTATGAACAAATTCACTGTGGACCCAGGATAGCAGCAGCAGCAAAAACCCCTGGCAGCCAGATAAATGTCCTTGGCGGGCCACATGTAGTCCGTGAGCGGTAGTTTGAGGATCCCTGATTTAGATGATCTGTCTTCACTGCATGTAAATAATGTTGTCCTTAAGTGATCATATATTTAAATTGTTACTTCAAGTTCCACTTCTCATTGGATAAAACATGTTGTAGGAATAAACCAGATGACATTAAAACTGTTTCATAATGTCTCTGATCTTCCACTGAAAGAAGGTCTGCTGGTAAGGATGTCCACATGGTACTTCTCAGCACTTGTGTGTGTATGTGACTTCATGCCTTCACATGTATATATGTGCCTCTTAGCAATCCTTCTCATTTTACTTCAGTGTTTCTTAGCAATTTCATGAGCAAAGGGAAAAACAGGGTGGGGAATGAAATCACTGGGAATATTGGCAGATTGTTGGGGTGTGGTTTTAAAACTTCCAGGAGATAATTATTCACCACTTTCCAAGTACTAACTATACTTCTCTGCTGAAAAAACCCATCACAAAGCCATAGATAGGACTTTTATAAACAAATAACATATTAATTAAATTCTATGGTAATAAAATTCAATTTCCAAAAAAAATATTCCTTGATTGTAAAATGATTAATTATCCTACTGAACTCTAAAAAGCAAGAAATATTATATAGACAAATTTCACCAAGAAATATGAAAGAATGTCAAAAATATATTTTATAAAGACTTTAGATTCATATAGTGCTATAGTTCAGTTCTTTGAAGGCTTCAAGGAATAGATCATTTCAATGGTATAAATAAACTGTTCATGTGTAAACATACATTCCTGTGTAAGCCAATATGCATTTATGTCATTGGTGGAGTTTGAGGTTTTATTTTCCAATTTTTATCATGGCTATGTGTTACTTTTTTTGGGGCGACACCACTGCCCTCTGATGGGAGTGGGAGGCCCAGCCTTGCTCCTGGCGAGCTGCTGCTGGATTTGAACCGCCAAGCCTGTGGGCAGCAGTCCCACACTCAACCACTATGCCACCGGGGCTCAGGCCGCTATGTGTTACTTTTATCATCCAAAACTGATGCATAGTCATTTTTTAATGAATGCCTGTATGCACAATCCCAGTGAGCTGTAGATCATCTGAACACAGTCTTTGAAACCTATGACAATTACCCACTTATGTTACTGAAGTCTCTTAATGACCACAGCCTAAGCCTGAACCTGGGAGTCACTGTTGTCACGGTGGCTGACAAGATGTGAGCAATCCCTCCACCAGACCAGGGGCCCTCCTCTCTGACTGCGCATTTGGGAAGCTTTGAAGCATTTGCCCTTGTACTGGTGTCATGCTTTATGATCACTGGGGGAATCTGACACGCAGCTTGGCTCATTGTCAGAGGCTCATTCTGTGTGTGCTACTGGGTTCTGACACTTCAACTGACTTCAGCCACTGAGGAAGCAGAAGGCCGCGGTCCCTCCTCTGGCAGGTACACTGGGAGACGGGAAAGCCCATCTACGTTTCTGCCCGCTGTTGTGAGTTGCACTCTGCTATTGATTTCTATCAGATGTCCGGTCTGAGTAGCTGCCCTTCACTGAGATGTAATTTAGGATGATGGCTCTCTAGTGGACATTACTCAGCCCAAGCCCATTGTTTATATGAATTCTTCAGGTCAATCCGTCTAAGGGAACTGGAGGTTTTGTTTTGTTTCTGGTCATGAGCAGTTCCAAGAGTTTCCATTACACCTGGCCTAGATGTCAATTCTATTTCTTCTCACTTAATAAAATAATTTATTAGGAAAATAGGGTTTTAAAAGTGCCTGACTGTATTTATTATGGCTCTTGCAAATAATACATGTCCTACATCTTGTTGGACAGCAGAAGTAGCTAAGATAGGCCTTTCTGTATTCCTTGACAGGCACTGGGCCCTGCAGTCTGTTCTGGGCTCTGGAATGAATCTGTAAGGAAGTTGGAGGCCAGTAGGGAAGGGCCAGGATGAAAAGGGCTGACTCAAGTGTGAAGCCTGGTGACGGGCACTGTGCTTATCAGCTCGAGGGCCACTTATGACCTATAGGACACCTGGGTTCTTGGCAGTGGTGAAGGATGAGGAGCCAGATGGACTCAAGGACTACATAGTAAACTCTCTCATATTGCTTTTGGCTTTTCCAATTAACTTTAAAGGTAGGATTGGCAATACAGTTTCAGGGAACGAATGGGCAACAGACACATTTCCTTCTTCCTCATATATCAACTTGAAGCCCTCTTACATACTGATTCCTTGCAGGTGATTTATTTGTGAAAATTTGAAGCCCCTTGGAGCGGAAGGAAAGTCTTAATGCAAATATTGATTAACTAATTGATGGCACTGCACAATTGATTAGAACTGCTATGAAACAGCCACATTCACCAGAGTAGTATTCACTATAGGAAGAAGATGGAAACAACCTAAATTCCCATCGTTAGAGAAGAGATAAATAAACTGGTCTATCCACACGATGGAAGACAATGCATCACTATAAAACAGGGAGGTCAAACCAGCTGCCCACGGGAAGCATGTGGCCCCGAGATAATTATTTTGTGGCCTAGGATGCTCTGAAATAAAATGAAATGGAAAAAACCTTTATGAAGAAAATAGCACTTAGGGGAGATCGAGGCAATACTGGACACACAATTCCCTCGTCAACCCTTTAACCACTAGAGAAAAGTAAAATCACAAAATCAAAGTTGCTCATTTTAATTGAGTTTGACACCTCTGCTATAACACAATGTCAAAACCAAGAAGCACTTCATGGTATGAATGGTATAAATAGACCTGCAAAACACTAAGCTGAGTGAAATTAGTAAAGTACAAAATGATAAATTGTATCTGAGACAACTGCTATAGGGGTGGGGGTGGCAGAACCCAAGTGAAAAATGTCATACCAGTGAGACTTTGAAGTTGCCAAGGGGGAGGAGGATAAAGTGGGAAGATAAAGCTATGGGCTATATTTGAGGTCAGCAAACGGCAGCTCTCCAGTTATCTACAGCTCTTGTGGTACTTACTTGTGGCTCTGAAGTAAAATTGAAGAGAACTAATGGATATTATTCAGATCATGGTGGTTTCATTTGTTTAAAAATATATTTATAGCTCTTGAACAATTTTTAAATTGCTGTGAAGGACAGGCTCTTCCATCTCCAATGTTTGCTCATCCCTGGGCTAGAATGTGATCAGTGAAAAGGAATATAATCATCCCAAGAAAGAGAAGTGTGTGACGGTAAACTATTGGGACTTTGATGAGTGGTTTAAACTGTTGAGCACAAAGTTGATGATCTCAAAATGTAAAGTCCTACCTAATTTATAATAATAATAATAATAGTAATATACTTCTCTTCCTTCATGCCTTCATCATCAAGTGAACCACAAGGATTTTTAGATATAAGTATTTAATATCAAGCCTTTGAATATTACTATTTGGCAAAATCCACTGCCCTTTCCCAAAAAAGGACCAAAGAACCAAATTGCAATGTTTGGTAATAACTTTACATACAATGGTGCATTTTCCCCGGCAAGTTTGTTAAAAGCGTATTCCCACATGTGCCAAAATTTTCTTAAAGCACTGTAATTTATCATGCTAGCATGGTAGAAGCAAGTCACTCTACATTTTTTTATCCTTTTCTGAGCACTGGTCTTAAATCTGTGTATTCTAGCTCAGTGGCTTCTTCTGCTGAACAAAGAACAGACTAGAACTTTGAAATGATGAGTCCCTGGAGTCAATGAAATACTACACTGAGCACTTTAGTTTGTACTTCATAGTACTGTACATCCATAGAACCAGTGCTTTAATGTTGAAAAAGATGTCAACTTAATAATAGCTATAAATCCTAAGAAGGAAATTTAATTTTATACAGAAAAGTTTGGCTTAGAAAGAATTCTATCATGTACATTTTTGACAATTTTTTTTTATTTGCTGAGTCTATTTTCTAGTACGTGGTGTAATTTAATGGAGATGAACATGTGCTGCTTTCTGATACAATGGGGATATCTTCTGAGTTTGAGGGAGGAAGGCAAGAAGGAGCACATGAAGTCTAAATAATAATGAAATTGAGTAATTTGAAATGTTCCACTGTACCCTCTGCTTCATCCCTGGATCCTGTGGCTTATCCGAATGAATTCAGAAAGTAGCTGCCATTTGGATGCTAAGCCTGATTTTGCATTTTGAGAGAGAAATGGTATATCTGAGTACTGATTCAGAAAAATATTGGAATTCTATTACAAAGCAATTTTGCTTTCGCTATGCAGATTGTTTATTTCATGTGTGCATTGGTTTTGTAGCCTAAGAGAGAGAAGATAAATTCATAGCCTGAAAGTTTCAGATTGCTTGATGTCTTTTGGGTAATGCAAACATTATAGAAAATTCAAAGGGAAAAGTTGGAGGGTTTGGGAAGCAGAAATTTTCTTCCTGGTACTACTGAGACTTCAAGGACAGTTCTCTCTGTGTGTCAAACTTGCCATTTTTCAAACTTACTCATTGATGGCCATTCCTCATCTTCAAATACTGAAATATAGTAAGATCGATGTCATTTTTAACAGCAAATAGTGTAAAACGTTATCTGTTTGACATCAACATTTTATAATACTTTCCCCCAAATTGAGGCAAATTACATATGGTAGAAAAGTATTAACCGCCACATGCTTTGGAGTTAACGCCACCTCATGGCCACCTGTGCGTGCCCCAGTAGAATTGTACTCTATATGATTTTTAATGGCAAATTTTTCAGAAGTAGAACTTCAGGCCTTTCTTCTGAAGGGCCTGTAAGTGGCCTTGAGTTCCAATCTTTGGATTAGCAACCAATTGCTTTAGTCATTTTCTTTATCCCCCAAGGACTAGCAAATTGGCATTCAATGGATTTTGACTCAAAGTGACCCTATAAGAAGAATAGAATGGATGCTTGGAGTTTCTGAAGTTGTAAATATTTATGAAGGCAGACTGCCTCATCTTCCTTCTCTGACCTGGCTAGTCCTTCAGTTAGCAGTCCAATACTTAACACATCGAGACACCAAGGCTCGCTAGAAGTATCTTAATCATGTTGACAAGAGATCTTCTGTGAAACAGTGAGCATATATTTTCAACATCCATAGTGCAGACAGATGAATAATAACCAACTCTTCCTCCTATCATAGGAAAAATTTCATTTTTATCTGTATGCTTGTATTTATTACACAACCCTAATCCTGTCTTCTAGGGATTTGCCATCAGTTAAGTAATGTGCATATGGCTAAGCTTTAGTGGGAGAGGAACACACAATAATTCTGTGAGGAAGATGGGGCTTATCGTGTGGTTAGGAGTGGCTTTATGGAGAGTTGCCTCTAGTGATGACAGAATGTGTTAGGGGAAAAGAAAAAGTCAGCTCCAGGAAGAGAGAAAAACACACAGCCACATGTCCAAGGACATAAAGTAGGTGTCTTAAAAAATTGTTTTTACAAATTTGCTTTTTATTAATGATTTTCAAATTGACCCGAACAATGTTGTGCTAGTACATACCTGGGTTCTTTGAAAACCTGCTTGTCCTGGACAGAGACTATTTCCTCCTACTTTGGTTTTGTTGATGTAAATTGGTATTCTGTCCTTCCAGCTTTAAGTCTCAGTTTCCTTGGTTTTTGTGTTAGTCCGGGTAGACTAGAGGAACATATTTCATAGACACGCATATAGATATAGGGAAAAGGTTTATATACAAGAGGAACAGGACATTGAGCCCAGTCCAGTTCAAAGTCATGAGTCCGATATTAACCCATATGCCCGAAATCAGTCTAAAAAGTCTCCTTCTCACATAGTCACAGGTCAGTAGGTGCAGAATCACGGGACTGGCGGGGGTCTCCACATGGCTCCTTGCTTCCAGGGCTCAGGGTCCATCAACTGCAGAAGAAACTCATCGCTGGCAGAGGTCTCCATCTGGCCACCCCAGCTTCAGAGGTCTGGCTCCATCAGGGCAAAGCCATGTGGTCTCTCTGCCAGCTCGTCCAGCTACTTGGACACTGTCATCTTGTCTTGTCTGTGATTAATCATCTCTGAGACTAACTCCCAACAACTGGAGAAGATAGCTTCTCATCTTCATGAGGGAAAAATCGCGAGATTTCCCAGAAGTCTCAGGAGAAAGCCATGCCCATACAGAGGCCTCATTGGCTACTCAATGGCTATCTCCAGATTAACAGGCTAGACTGCACCCCTACATTTCAATCATAAAATTAACATAAGCATATGACTGCCACACACGTGCAGTAGAGGTGTCCTGGCACTGACAGGGGTCTCCCTGTGGCTCCTTATTTTCAGAGTTCAGGGTTCATCAGCAGTATCCATCGGCGGTAGAAGCATCTCAGGGCTGGCAATTCCTTCAAATAGTACTTTTGTGTTTATTGTTGTGATTAGGTGCCACTGAGTTGAGTCTGATTCATAGGAAGTTAATAAAAAAACAGAATACACACTACTCTGTCTATACCATCCTCACCATTATTGTCATACTCATTGTTGTACCCACTGTATCTATTCATATTGTTGAGGATTTCCCTCTGTTTCAGTGTCCTTCTCCTTGCATGATGTTTTTTCCCAGGAACTAATCTCTCCTGATATGTCCAAAGTATAGTGATCCTTGCTTCTAAGGAATGTTCTGACTGTACTTCTTCTAAGACATCTATTTGTTCTCTTGGAAGTGCATGGTACCTTCAAAATTCTTCATTGGCATTATTATTCAAATGTATAGATTCTTTTCCAGTCTTCCTCATTAAATGTCCAACTTTCACATGCATATGATGCTACTGAAAATACATTAAGCAATCTTAGTCCTCAATGCTAATCTTGCTTTTTACCACATTAATGAGGTCTTGTGCAGCAAATTTACCCATTGCAATGTGTCATGTGATCTCTTGACTGCTGCATTAATTGTGGTTTTCAGCAAGATGAAATGCTTGACAGCATCAATCTTTTCTCAGTTTAGCATGAAGTTATGTATTGGTCCAATTGTGAGGCTAGTGTCTGTATATTTGGTAGTAATTCATACAGAAGGCGGCAGTCTTCGATCTTTGTCAGCAAGTGCTTCATGTCCTCACTTTCAGCAAGAAAGGCTGCATCATGTGCATATTGAAGGTTGCTAGTAAGTCTTCCTTCAATCCTGAGGCTACAGCCTACTTTATAATCCAGCTTCTCTAATTACTTGCTCAGCATAGAGATTGAATAAGTAGGGTGAGAGGATAGCACTCTGACACACACCCTTCCTGATTATGTCTGAATAATTGCCTCCACATGAGCAAAACGACGTGTCTAGAATTCCCATTTTCTCAAGTCTATTGCATTTAGGTGGTTTGACTAGAGAAATAAATCCAATGACACATATATGTAAGAGAGAGCTTTGCATTAAGATGCCATTATACCACCATCATAATTTTCTTTTTATTTTTTTTCACAACCATCATTTTCAAAACATTCTCTTCCCACTTAAGCCCCTATATCAGCTCTAAATTTCTTCCCCCCCCCCCTGCGAGTGCCTTCCCTCACAAACCCTTGATAAGTTCTAGATTATTTTTCCATATCTTACATCATCCTCCGTCACTCCTCACCCACTTTTCCGTTATTTGACCCTCTGGGAGGCGGCTCTAGATTGATCCTTATTAAAGAATCCCCTTCTCCCTCCCTCCCCCAGCACCCTCCCCTAATCCCTCTGGTATCTCCACTCTCCTTGTTTGTCCCGAGGGGTTTATCTATCCTGGATTTCCTGTGTTTCAGGCTCTTATCTGTAGCAGTGTGCATGCTCTGGTCTAATCTGATTAGTAAGGTAGAATTGAGTCATGATAATGCAGGGAGGGGAAAAGGAAGCACCAATGAGCAAGAGGAAAGTTGCTATGCTGCACCCTGACTGGCTCATCTCTTTCCTGTGATCCTTCTGGGAAGGGATGACCAATTGTCTATAGATGGACTTTGAGTCTCCACTCCATGCCCCTCCCCCACCTGCTCCATTCACATTGGGTATGGTTTTATTCTGGGTCTTAGATGCCTGATACCTGATCCCATCAACATCTCATGATCACACAGTTCGATGTATTTCTTCCATATGGGTTTTGTTTCTTCTCAACTAGATGGCTGCTTGTTTGTAATGTATAGATTGTGATAAGAGATGTAAGAGCCCCCAATAAAAGTATTTTTTAAAATAAAAGTATTTTTTAAAACCAAGAGTATTCTAGTATAATCTTTTTAATTGTGTACAGGAGAAAATAAAACTTGCTGAGTTAAATTGTGAAACTTTACAATACTTAACAATATGGAAAGGTGTCTTTTTTCTAAATAGAATAATTTAAGATAAAAAACTCTTCCTAAGTTTGTAATTCTTATTTACTTGTCATTTTGCTGTTCAATTTGTGTATAAAATAAGCATATAAGTAGTTTACTTACACTTTGGGTCAGCATTTAGGGGTGAATTAAATTCACCATAATTACACACGTTGAACTATTAAAAAAAGAAATAATTATGCATCAAGAAAATATCCCAGTCCAACTCAAGTTTATAAGTCTGATCCTAGTTCATGGGGCCAATGGCCTTCTTCAGACTCATACAGCCACTTTCAATGCTGCACAATTCAGGAAGATCACAGACTGGTGGGTGCAACTTTGTGTGGAGTCAATGGAAGTGGATGAATCCTCAGGACTCTGGCAGCAAGCAGGGCAAGTCAGGAGGAAGGTGAAGGCAGAGAAAAAAGGAGAGGTTGCCAGGACCTTCCTTATGAGAAGGCCACACCCACAAGGAGGTATCATCAGGTTATGTCCTGATTGACAGGTTGAATACCACCCCTATGCTTTTATATATCTTCAAGTTGACATGAAACTTTGTTTGCTCATATTAGGATGTATCTCAGAGGTCATTTCATTTGTGGGAATTCTGTTTTTATCTTGTTGGAGGGCACTTTCTTGAAGTTGTGTTATAAGTTTTTCTGTTTTTTGGTATATGAAGAGCTGGATTAATGAACCAACAGGGACAGCAAGAATAATATGGGTTTCAGGGGTAGTGTGGGTACAATGATGGTGATCAGATAAAAGGGAGATGATGTCAAGGAATCCAGAAAATAAGAAGTTTTGGAAATTGACTATAGTGGTTATTACACAATTCTACTTGGCATGATGGGACTATGTACCATATGTAATACCATAATACTACATGTATTATGGTATTATGGCATTATGGACATAATACCATATATATTAGCTCCCAATTATTAATAAATAAAATGAAGTAGAAAAAATATTAGAACAAATTGAAAATGGGCCAAAGGAGAGAATGAATTATAAGGTGCTAAATTTTAACCCATGTATAACAGAATTAATGCACTTTGCAGTACCTTTTGTCTGGTACCAAGGTTATTTACATCCCTGGTCAATGGAAAATTACTTCATGGAGGATTAATTCACGTGGGGATCTTGCAAACGAATTTTGGGCTTCACAGTCATTCACAGTCTTCTACAAACCTGGAGCTCAGAATTTAAGCTCTAACACATTTCACTCTTCCAGTTTTTAATTTTATTATTTACAATCGGTGGATCACACAGGGCAATGTGCTTCTTTCATGTGCACTTAGTTAACACCTCACTTAAATGGCTGCTTGTTTTAAGATAGGTCTTTAAGACCCCACACACTATTCTTTCTCATCGCTGTGCACTATTTAATTACTTCCATATAGCACCCATGTCTTCAGTGACCTCTTCATGAAGGCAAGTATCAAGTAGGATCACATTATAAGACCTAATTGTTTTTAGATTGTACCAATGAAGTAGCTCACTTGTCCTGCTGGATTTGGATCCTGCACCTGGTTGGTTGACCAACTATTGTATTGCCTGCACATCCCATGAGCCAGCATCCAACTGCTGATTTATATTCATTCAAAAACTCAGATTCATTCAGCTCAGTGTCCACAGCCTGCTTCCTGTTCCTAGGTTCTTGTAGTTATGGGAATCAAGAAAAGCTTACGCAAAGCCTGTGCTTATATCTCCAGACTGGAACCAGCCTGATCTTTCCCAGTTGTACAGTGATGTGAGTCATTTGGTGACAAAAATCTCTTTCTATAATGACCCACATACAAGAGTCACTGGTTTTTCTTCTCTAGAGGACCCAGCCTAACACAATGTCTTATTTCATTTTTTCTCATTCTCTCTTCTCTCATAAACTTCTGAACATTGACCTTGGACAAATGCTGCCCTTTTGATCTAAAATGGTTGATTACTCTAGCATGGAGGTGAGCTCCATTTCTAGACCTGAAAAGAAAGCATGATAGTCTTTCAGGGGGCTAAGAAGTATCTACACTTAAATTTAGTATAATAACAGTTGGACACATAAAATAAGGAAGTCACTGATGAATATAGGGCTCCAGTAGGAAAAAAAATCATGAGATCAAAAGGTCAACAATTTCTCTAAGGAAAACATGAGATAAAGGAGTTAGAGAAAGTAGAAACCTGGAAATTCAACAAACAGAAAATAATGAAAGAGAATATGGACACAATATGAAACAAAAATGTTGAAATGGAAACCTAAATAACTTTGTAAACATCCACCAAAAACACAATAAAGTATTAAGTTGATTAAAAAGCCCCAACTATTTTATTGCATGTAACTATTCCTCTACTGTGTGGTTCTTCAATACATGCTCAGCAGACATTCCTCACGCAGTTTTAAAATATGACTAAAAGAATATAAAGATGAATGATAACATGCTAGCTAGATTTCAGACCTATCCCACACCTACATACCTAACACAAATTGGTGAAATTTCTTGGTCTGTGTGTTAGTCTGGGTAGACTAGAGGAACAAATTTCATAGACAGGCATATAGATATAAGGAAAAGGTTTACATACAAGAGGAACAGGACATTGAGAAAGCATCCCAGCCCAGTCCAGATCAAAGTCATAAGTCCGATATTAGTCCATATGACTGATACCAGTCTATAAAGTCTCCTTCTGACTCACGCAGTCACAGGTCAGTGAGTGCAGAATCCTGGTGCTGGCAGGGGTCTCCACATGGCTCCTCGACTCCAGGGCTCAGGGTCCATCAACAGCAGAAGCAACTCATTGCTGGCAGAGGTCTCCATGTGGCTGCCCCAGCTTCAGAGGTCTGGCTCCATCAGGGCAAAGCCGTGTGTTCTCTCTGCCGGCTCCTCCAGCTTCTTGAATGCTGCCATCTTGTCTTTTCCGTGACTCATCGTCTCTGAGACTAACTCCCAACAACTGGGGGAGATAGCTTCTCATCTTCACGAGGGAAAAAATCGCGAGATTTCCCAGAAGTCTCAGGAGAAAGCCAGGCCCACACAGAGGCCTCATTGGCTACTCAATGGCTATCTCCAGATTAACAGGCTAGACTCCACCCACCCCTATATTTCAATATAAAATTAACATAAACACATGAGTGCCACAGTCTGAAAATGTCCTATCTTTGTTCTGAAGTTTTACTCTGACTTGTTATTTCAGTTGTGGGGATTCTGTTTTTAAACCCAACAAGTAAAAGGAAACAATGAATGTCTTCCAAAGTTTCTTGTAAAATGTCACAAACCCACTGCCATAGAGTCAGTTGCGACTCATGGCAACCCTGTGTTGGTGGTGTCATTCCAAATAGACAGGCAAGCACGAACAATCAATGAACACGGTCGCATGCTTTTTGTCTGGGCCAGCTCTCTGAGTACACAAAGAGGAGACATTGCATTTTTTAGGATGCCTTTGATTGGACTCGTGGACAAAGTGTCTGAATAAAGGAATGGAAAGGCTCTGCTCAAGTCTTCAAGACAATAAGCAGAAGTGAATGAGAACCTTTATAGGTCTCTAACACCACACAATTATGAGTACAGATGTGTGTATAGAAATGCTAATTTATATTGTGATTCTTCCATTCTTCATTTAGTTTTCTTCTTTCCTCATAATTTTATGATCTGACTCTGTTAGTATTTGAGTCCTAACCTTATGCATGACTTAGCCTAGGGCCATCTTTTTAGGAAATTGAAATATTCACTTTTCAAGAAATTGGGGAAGATGGTCTACTCTTCAAGGTAGTTTATGGCCTGACACAAGAGCATTTTTACTTCTGGTTGGAATATGGTTTCTTTATTAAGAAGCAAGATGTATTGTCATAGGCCTACCCTTGAATAGGAGGAGTATAAAATCTCATGGATGATCTCGGTGGTGGTGGTGGTGGTGATGGGGGTGTGTGTGTGGTGATAAACCTAATTTTTGTTGTCACTCTTTCCAATAACAAATGCAAAGTACTCCATTTCCCACAATGTAGGTTTGTATGTTTGTAAATTTCTATTTATGATTTTCATGTATAAGCAAAAAAGGATTTGAATACATGCTGTGGAATAAAAATCTCTTTTGTATACCTGTGAGGTTAAACAGATATTTTCTTTAGTTCCTTTTTTAAACAGATATTCAGAAGTGATTTTGCTTCACCCAAAGAGGTGCAAATAGATTCATGCCTCTTGGCCAATGTATGTCATGCACTATATTAATAGATAGAAATGATATAAAATATTAAATTTGTCATATATTCCTACTAAGTAAAAGCAAGTAAGTAAATGTACCTTGTATATAAATAATGTCTGAGGACTGAGAATTTGTGTAATCTGAATTAAGTTTATTAACTCTTGTGCACTGATATTTCAAGAGGTGACTCAGAAGAACAGAAAGCTATTATCCATTTTCTTCTCTTTTTTTCCTTCTCTCCCTTCCTCCCTTTTCTATTTCTAAAAGAAGAAAACACTGTTCTCAGAACTTTCTCGAGCTTTCTTAATTGAAAGCACTGATTCCGCGTCACTCCTTTATATTAAGTGGAATGGTCTTGCATGGATCTCTGGGGATGAAGTGATTAGTCCAGCAAAAGGTCTGTGGACTCTGGTTATCTCTGCAAGTGGTAGAAATAATGAAATGCAATTTTGCAGTGATAACACTGAAGGAATGGTATTTTCTTTCAAAACAAGCCCCTCTCTGAAACATCAGTGCAGACATATGTTGAGATAAAAGCCAGATCATATTTCTAACAGTCTAAAGACTCAGATTTCATCCAGCAAGGTTGTTCTCTTTCCTCAGCTGTAGCCAACACTTTCTCATTGTCTGGACCATAATGGAATCTAGCATTAGCTTTGGGCAGTGGAGTTTGAGTCGGTGCCAACCCTGCTAATGAACATGTGGTTTCAATAAAAATGTGGCTACTTGCATGCTGTGTGGCGAGGTGCCCAGTACTTTAATATCCAAAGGGAAACTGATGGCGAAAGTACCATCTCTGGATGTGATTGCATTTCCAAAGCTGCTCTGGACCTAGATCGAGACTTAGAAAATCAGGGAGTATCCCTGAGCATCAGAGGAGGAGAAGCCCTGCAGATTCCATGCACATACTCTGAAAATATCTTCAGAGTCTTGGTGACAGTGAAAGCATAACACTGAACTGTGGAAAAAGTCGGACTGGTCCAAAGGCCAGCAGGGTCGTGAGACGGGGAAGTCACTCGTTGCTTGAAGGTCTAGTATTCTCCACTCTGGGACTTGAAGGTCTGAAGCTCGAAGACAGTGGAATGAATTACCATTTAATGATACTCCCACCACACGGACAAAATGGATTGAATTACATAATGGTAGCATTAGATGTTATTAAGAAAAGATCCTAGATCTTGAGGCCAGACTTTCAGAAAATCATGATAAGCTGTTTAAAACAGCTGAAACAGCACACTTAAGAGACTTTCAGCCCTGGATTTATTGAAGGGCAAACAGCTGTTACATTTGCTCCCTCGTTCTGCAGTGCTACTCTGTTATCAGGGGCATAGTACTTGGAGAGGAAATGTCCGGATATATCTGTTTTGAATATTACATCCCCAAATCAATGTTTTTTTGTGAAATGTAGCATTAATTAAGTTAAAGAGTTTGCCTGAAGCTTTAGTGGCATGTGCCAACTTGGTGGGGCAGTAATTTTTCTTGGGGCATGATACCTTCTGAAGGGCAATGACATTTATAGAGGATGGAGATTTTTCTTTAACTCTATCTTCTCCTTTAATTGGAGGACTATTTACTCTAGTTCAGTTCTAATTCACCCTTTGTGGTATACAGTTTTGGCTGATCCAGAGAGTAATGTATCCACTACCAAAATAAGCTTGAAATGTTTTATTAATTTGTAAACAATCTTCATATTGAATGTCTAATCCACCCCTCTTCTTATCCCTAGCCCTGCCATCCACTGATCTGTTCTCCCTTCCTATTTCTAGTTACTAACAAATCCACACCAATACATGACAGCCCTGCATGCTTAGTATAGAAGCAACTTCACAGATTTTTAATGGCTGATTTTTTGGAAGTAAATCACTACCTTTTAAAGATGGACTCAGGTGGACTCTAATACACGAGGGCACTAATGATTTATATCCCATAGGGACACCATAATATTGAATTTCATGTAAGGGAATCGATAGTATGCCATATCTGGGGCTGGCTTCTTTTCTTAGTAACATGCATTTAATGTTGCTCAATATTATTGTATGTATCAGCAGTTAAATATCTTCATTTTAATGGTAGCCTATCATATGGATGGTCCACAGTTTAAGCACTTACTTAAGATGTGCACGTATAGAAGTACATCTGTGTGATTTACAGGTGTTGGTGGTAAAGAGCTAAGTTGCTATAAATATACACATTTTTATGTGAACACAGTTTTTCCCCTCTTGTGTAACTGCTAGGAATAGGAATGTTGGATTGCAAGTGATAGGTTGTAGCTATTCTAATGTAGTTCTAGCTGCTCTGCCTCTTGGCTAACTCTTGGTATTGTCTGGGGTTTTCTTTCTGCTTTGTTTTTGTGAGCCATTTTAGTAGTCAAATAGTGGTATCTTATTATTATAATTATATTTTTCAGGTGCTTCTTTGACATTTTTTAGTTTCTAAAGCTTTTAATTTATTTATTAAATTAAAAATTAAAATTAAAATTAAATTAAAATTAAAATTAAAAATTATTAAAAGTTTTCAACAGTTTCATTTGCACATAATTTACATATCATACAACTGAATTGTTCACTCATTTAAGTATATAAGGGGAATTGTACTAACACCACTCTTAGACCATTCGCTTCTCCCATGACTAAATTGCCTTTAAAACTAGTTGTGCAATCACAGTCAGTTCTAACACTCCCTCCCGCCTTCGGGATTTACTGCCACAAGCCCTTTCTCTCCTATCACCCAGCTCCCACCCCTACCTCCCGGATAACCCTTTATATCAGTGATTATCACTATGCAGCCACTGCTCTTGTGTTTCACTTCTAGGAAACCCAACAGAAAAAAACCCAATTGCATTAAGGTGGTAGAGGTAAGATCATACTAGTATAATGACAAAAATACAAATAATGTGTAAGAAGCAGAAGAACCCCATCAGCATTCAAAAAGCCAGGAAAGAAATTTCTGTCATTATTTTTTTTGGTTGTTTTCTTTTTGTGAAATGTCTGTTCTAAACTTCCATCCATTTTTGTATTGGGTTCTTTGTTTCTTATTATTGAATTTTTCAGAGTTTTAAAAAATATTCTAGGCTGAGCCCCGGTGGCGTAGTGGTTGTGCGCGAGATTGCGGCCCACTGGGACGGAGGTCCAATTCCAGCAGTGGGGCTGGACCTCCTATTCCCACCACCGGAGAGCAGTGATGCAAAAAAAAAATATATTCTATTGCCTCCCAAGTGGATGGACAACAGAAAAGTGGGTGAAGAAAGACATCAGTCAGTATATGACATGAAAGGATAATAATAATTTATAAATTGTCAAGGGTTCATTTGGGGTGAAGGAGGGGGGGAAATGAGAAGCTGATGTATGTGTGGATTGTGATGAGTTGTGTGAGCACCCAATAAAATGATTTAAAAGATTAAATAAATGAGAAGCTGATACCAAAAGCTCAAGTAGAAAGAAAATATTTTGAAACTGATGATGTCAACAAATGTACAAGAATCCTTGACACAATGGATGGATGAGCGATTGTGATAAGAGTTGTACAAGCCCCCAATAAAATGATTTTTAAAGGCAAAAAAATTCTAGTAGTCCTGTTCCATGTACACTGTTTATAATTTTTCAGTATTTATCTCTTACTACAATATTTTAGAAACTCTTTTATTAAGTCTTAAACAGAATAAAGACAAGACAAAGACATTTGGATTCATAGTCACATTGTTTAATTATAAAGCATATTAAAAAAAGGAAATTTTGGGGCTGAGCCCCGGTGGCATTGTGGTTGTGTGCAGGACTGCGGCCCACAGGGTTGGCGGTTCAAATCCAGCAGTAGCTCTCCAGGAGCAAGGCTGGACCTCCAACTCCCACCAGGAGGCAGTGATGCCCACCAAAAAAAAAAGAAAGAAAAAAAGGAAATTTTCCTAAAGATCATGATCACCAGAAGACAATTTCAATTCATCATAGTTGCAAGAAGAATTATGGAATTGGAAAAGAGGTCATGATTTGGATAGACCCAGTGTGTTAGGCAAGATTCTCTATTGAAACCATACCAGAACACATGATTATATATGTGCATATGTATATATGTGTGTATATATACATATATATGAATTGGTTTATCTAGTGAGATGGAATGCAACAGCTAATTAGTCTGCACAACAGTACTGAGGGCTCAGTTCAACTCACTTTCATGGAACAGATAATATACTGAAGGTCTTTAACTCATGCTGGCTGCTGGTTCAAGCTCAAGGAAGCAGACAGCAGAATCTGTCCTCCAGCAGCAGACACCACCGAGGGGGGCCGCAGCAGCAGGAGGATGTGGGAGTGGGAGCAAAGCAGCTCCCAATGAAACCTCAAGCTCAAGTGATGCATGCAAGGAGACAGACTGCACACCTGGTTGAGGCAAAGGACTAGTCCAGGCAGCAGCGCACTGGACTGATCACCAGCCTCAGAAAGTCACCCATCTTGGGCACCCTCCAAACAATCTGCTACCTGATTGACATTCTAAACTTGACCCACATGTTCCTACAGGATCCATGTTCACACAGAAAATCCAACTATCACATATGTGGGAGTACCTCCCACCTCCCAAAAAGAAAAAAAAGATATGCTGGAAGGAGCTTTCGTAGTGCATCTTTCCAGCAAGGCACGCACTGAGTTAGTGCACCCAGTGGCTTCACCTGGGAAGGTTTTTTCTTGTCACAGAGAATTTTTTTGTTTCACTTGAGCTTCTCTCTCTCTCTCTCTCTCTCTCTCTCTCTCTCTCTCTCTCTCTCTCATCCTCTCCCTCATTAATGCAACATTTAAGAGACAGTTTGCAACTGTGAAATTTTGTTTCCTGCTTGGGAAAAATTTCACAGAAACTGTTGTGATGCTGAACACAGCTTACAGGGACAGTTCTATGGGAAAAACTCAAGTGTACAAATGATTTTTGAGTTTCAAAAAAGGTGAATTGTCAATTGATGACAAACCTCATTTTGGATGTTCATCTACTTCCTGAATGGATGAAAATGTCATCTACTTCCTGAATAGATAAAAATGTAACTTGCTGTGCATTTGAAATTCGTTCCACCAGGTCAAACTGCTAATCAAGCTTTCTATTTAGCAGTTCTGAAAATATAGCCTAACAGCATGCAACAAAAAAAGCCTGATTTGTGACAGATGGACTCATTTTGCCACTATAACAATGCACCTGATCATGCAGCCATCTCAGTGCCCCAGTTTTGGATAAAATAACAGCACATCTCTCTTGTCCCGTATACCTTATCCACATGACCTTGCTCCACATGACCTCTTTTTGTTTCCGCAGATGCAGAGGGACATGAAAGGACAGTGATTTGATGACGGAGAAGAGGTGAAGGAAAAAAGTCATCCAAACAGATGAGTTTGAAAATGTTCCCAAGAATAGAATTACATATTTGACAAATGTATTAAGTCTGATAGAGAGTACTTTGAAGGTTATAAGGTTGTTTTGTAAAAGAAAAAATTTTAAATACATACTTCTGAAAAAAAGAATTGCAGATATTGGGGGGCTATCTCCTTGTACAGTATTGTGGATTATAAAAGTTTACAAGATTGAATCAGGACCCTCTGACTACATTAACTGCGGTGTGCCTGAAGACTATGGGGTCATAGTATTCCAATTTCCCTCAAAGGCACTCTCAGGTAAATTCCTGAAGGCAAGGTTGCCCCTCTCTGGGATGAGCAGGGGAGTTGCAGAAATCCATTTTCACATATCGTCTGCCTGAGGGTCACTTTTTGACATTGCCATCTTTTCATAGTACTAATATTGACTATGTTGACAACGGTCAGAAAGAAGTTAACGGAGGCTGGATTTATGCAGAGACTCAAAATAGATTTACAGTTCCCACTCTAAATCATGCTGTTGTTCCAAAGTGCTGTCCAGTGGGTCTGACTCATGGCAACCCTAGCTGCAGCGGCCTGCTTCTGCACCATTCTCACAACTGGTTATGTTTGAACTCCTTGCAGTGACTGTATCAATCTAGCTCATCAAGGGGGTTCCACTTTTTTTGTTGCTTTTTTATGTTACTAAGCAAGGTGTCTTTTGCCAGGGACTGGTCTCTTCTGATAACATTTCCAAAATACATGATATAAAGTCTTGTCATATTTGCTTCGAAGGAGTATTCTGTCACTACTGTTTGTATAGTTCTGTTTGTTCTGTTGAAAACCCATAGTACTTTCATTATTCTTCTCCCACACCATAATCCCAATATGTCTATTCGTCATTGCTTCATATTCAGCTCAATGTTTGCATGCATATATAGCCATTGAAAATGCCTTGGGTCAGGCCCTCCAGGAACAACATTGGAGACACAGGGTCGGGATTGCACTTGACCTGACCGCACCACACGGAAGCAAAACACTAAGGGTGTGTGGCAGAGCAGCTGGGAGAACAGAGCGTGAAGGTCCTGAGGGAACGCCAAGGATAGGCTTTGGTGTGAGGGTATGGCTTCCCATCAGACTCCACCAGGGGACATTCCTGGAGGTCAACGAACAGACTTTGAACTATTTATGGGTTTTTCTTTTGTTATTATTATTTTTTTTTACTTATTTATATCTTTTTCCTGGACATTGATTTTCTTGGGTTTTTTTCCCCATTGTTTTGTTTTCTTTTGTTGCTTCATCTTGTGATGTCTTGTTTTTTTGTACATATTATTACAAAGATAAGATAATATCTGCAAGTGTATATAGATAGACTAGATGAAAAAAATCTAGAGGAAAAAGCAATGGAACTGATGGTTCCGGGGGGACATGGGAGAGGGAGCAGTGGGAGAAAGGAAGTGGTTGACCAAACCAGGGACAAGGAAACAAATGATTCAAAATCAGTGGCAAGGTGGGTGTGAGAGGCCTGTTAAGTATTGATCAAGAGCAATGTAACCGAGAGAAATTACTGAAACCCAAATGAGGGCTGAGCCTTACAGTGAAGTAAGAGAGAAGTAATAGGAAAGAAAGGAAAGAACTAGGAGGCAAAGGGCATCTACAGAGGTCTAAATACAGGCGAGTACATAGGCAAATATATTTATATATAATGATGGGGAAATAGATTTACATGCATATACTTATAGGGTTAGTACTAAAGCAGCAGAAGGACATTAGGCCACCACCCAAGTACTTTCTCAATACAAGAATTCTTTGTTCTATTTAATTGACATTTCATAGTGCTCATCTTCCTGACACCATTGCTGAAGACAAATGTCTGCATAAGCAATAGTGGTGAAGAAAGCTGATGGTGCCTGGCTATCAAAAGATATAGCATCTGGGGTCTTAGAAGTTTGAAGGTAAACAATAGGCCATCTAGCTCAGAAGCAACAAGGTCAACATGGACGAAGCAACCAGCCTGTGTGACCACAAGGTATTGAAGGAATCAGGTATCAGGCATCAAAGAACTAAAAATTATTTCATTATAAATGAGGGGGAGTATAGCTTGGGGACCCAAAGACCATCTGTATGTGAAGTGACATCTCCTTAGAGGAGGATTGTGGGGAGGAGATAAGTCAGTCAGGGAACAGTGCAGCAAAAGTAGAATATGCAACTTTCTTCTAGTTCTTAAATGCTTCCTCCCCACCCCCCACCCCAACTATTGTGATCCTAATTCTACCTTACAAATCTGACTGGACCAGAGGATGTACACTGGTACAGATAGGAACTAGGCACATGGGGAATACAGGAGAGTTGATCCCTTTAGGATCTCTGGTGAGAGTGGTGATATGGGGAGGGTGGAGGAAAGGTGGGTCAGAAAGGGGGAACTGATTATAAGGATCTGCATATAGCCTCCTCCCTGGCGTAAAGAAAACAATGAGGTGGGTGAAGTAAGACATTGAACAATGCATGATATGACAAAATAATAATTTATAAATTATCAAGGGTTCAAGAGGGAGGGGGGAGCAAGGAGGGAGAGGGAAATGGGAGGAGCTAATACCAATGACTTAAGTAGAAACCAAATGCTTTGAGAATGATGATGACACCAAATGTACAAACATGCTTTGCATACAATGGATACAATGGATGATTGTGATAAGAGTTGTATGAGTCCTCAATAAAAAGATTTAAAAAAATCCTTTCAAATATGGGGAACCAATTTCAATGTTTGACATATAACATCCCTCTCTCCTTCCAGGGGCATGAAAAACAGAAACATGGATGAAGGGAGACAGCAAATGGTGTAAGATATGAAAATAATAATAACTTATAAATTATAAAGGGTTCACAAGGGGGCTGAGCCCTGGTGGCGTAGTGGTTGTGTGCGAGACTGCGGCCCACTGGATTGGAGGTTCAAATCCAGCAGCAAGGCTGGGCCTCCTACGCCCACCACCAGAGGGCAGTGATGCCCCCAAAACAAAAAACAAAAAACAAAACAAAACAAAACAAAACAAAACAAAAAAGGGTTCACAAGGGTGGGAATGTGGGGGAGGGAGGGAAAAAAGAGTAGCTGATACCAAGGACTCTAGTAGAAATAAATCGTTTTAAAATGATGGTGGCAACCTATGTACAAATGTACTTGATGCAATCAATGTATGGATTGTTACAAGAGCTATAAAAGCCCCCAATAAAATTATTTATATTTAAAAAAATCCTTTCAAAAAGAAAAGAAGAGAAAAGAAAATGCCTTGGGTCTAGTAGCCCTTTGTCTTCAAAATGATATCCTGTTCTTCAACACTTTAAAGAGCTCTTGTGCAGAAGACATACCCTATGCAATACATCTTGATTTCTTGATTGCTTTTTCCATGATCATTGGTTGCAGATAGCAATATACAATCCTTGACTACTTGAACCCTTTCTTTATCATGATGTCACCCATTGACCCAGTTGTGAGGATTTCTGTTTTCTTTACTTTGATTTGTAATCCATATTGAAAGCTATAATCCTTGATCTTTAAGTTCTCCTCACTTTTGACAAGTAAGGTTGTGCAAACCATAGTTTTCACAAACCCAATGCTCAGAATTGAAGCTCCAATCTGTCTCCTTTTGTGATCATAGACTGTATTTTAAGTTAGCTTTATTAAAATGCATGGACTAGTTAAGTCTCCTTTAGGTGGCTGCTTATGTTAGGACAAACCCTTAAAACCCCAAGTGCTATTTTTTTTCTAATAGCTGGCCACCATCTGATTCATTCACCACACTTTACAACAGCATGCAAATCTTCAGTGACTGTTTCATAAAAGTAAGCACTGTGTAGGAACATGTTCAGGATCTACTTGTTCTTTGATTAGGCCTTACATCTAAAAGTACAAGTTCAAATCTATTCATGCAATATATCCTCACAGACAACATATTTTTAGTTTTCTTTTTATTTCCTTACACTCTATTGCTAAGCAGAAAATTCTTAATTTTGATAAAGTATAATTCATCAATATATTCTCTGCATGTCTTACTGATGTTATATATAAAGATTTTTTTGTCTAATCTAGGACCATGTAGGTTTCTCATACACAGTTTTGTGCATCTTAAACTCTACAATACATTCAGTGAAACAGGGTTGTATATGCTTTTGATGTTGTTTTAGAAATAAGTTTTTAGATTTCTGCCTAAGTACTTCACCTATTGGTGCTAAAAATAACACTGTTTTACAATATTCATATCCAATTATTTATTGATTGTTCTTAAAAACAACAATTTATATGTTGGTTATGTTGATACTTAAACATTGCTAAAATCATGTGTGCTAGATTTTGTATTTTTTTTCCTCTTAGGCAAAGATCCCCCCATTTGTATACATTTTCTTTCTTTCTTTTTCTCTTATTTTTTCAGCTAGAATTCCCAGTATGATGTTGAATAGAAATAGGATATCTTTGCCTTCTTCTTGATACCATAAGAAATTCAGGGGCTGAGCCCCAGTCGCATAAGTGGTTGAGTGCGGAACTGCAGCCCGTGGACTTGGCGGTTCAAATGCAGCAGCTCTCAGGAGTGGCACTGGGTAGCGCCCATGACCACCAGAGGCAGTGATGTCCACAAAAAAAAAAAAAAAAAAAAAAGAAATTTACTCTTTCACCATTAACTATGTCAGCTGTAGACTTTTTCGTACATGCCCTCTATCTGGTTAATAAAACTCCCATCTGTTTCCAGTCTACTGAGAATTTCTTATTGTTAATCACTATAGATATTTATAAAACATTTTTTATATATATGGAGAGAGTCATACTATTTCCTCTTACATTTTAATAGAATAAATTTCGTGGATTGATTTTAAATGTTGAACAATTTGAGGGATACATCTTATTCAGTTGGATTATATATTCTCTTTAATATTTTGTTGTCTTAATTTAATCTTATATGCCCATAATCTGGGGGACTAAGTTCATAAAGTACACTGATATTCAATTTTTCCCCTTGAAATAACTTGTCTTGTTTTGATGTCAAGGTAATTCTGGATTAAAAATGAATTGGAAAGTCTTACTTAATATTCTGTGCTCTAGAAGACATTGTGTAGTATTGGCTTTATTTTTTCCTAGATGTTTGATAGAAATCTTCTTTGAAGCCTTTTTATGGAAAGATTTTCAATTATTAATTCCATTTATTTCATAGACAGGGTCTTTAGGTTATACATTTTTTTCTTGAATCAACTTTGATAGCTGTGTCATTCAAGGCATTTCTTCATTTTATCTAAGTTGTTAAATATTTGGGCATAAAGTTGTCCGTAACATACTCTTAGTACTCTTTTCTTTCTGTAGTAGTTTTATATGTTTTTGATACTGCAAATGTGTGTTTTCATTCTATTTGCCTTAGTTAGCTGACAGAAAACAAAATCAAGGCTTGTTGACTCTGACTAATGTTGACACCATGTTATAGAAAGCACAATCCCATGCAGTTTTCTAGATGATAAACTTTCTCATCATAAATTGTGACCTGTTACTTCCCTGATAAATCCCATAGAAGTAAATTTTTTCTCTGTGAGTTCTGTGTGGCCATTTTAAGAAAACACTTTGTTATTAGCTGCCCATTTCCTCCCAACATCTCCTGCCATAACCCTAAAAAAAAAAAACCCTATTATAATTACTGTCTATGTAGATCAATTAATCCTGGGTTTCATCTCCTTTCGATACGTTTTTACATTGATTCAGTTAAAAAAATAAAGGGGAAATGCACACGAATTGCGCCTCTAGTGATTTGCCTTTGGCTGTAGGCTAGGCATGTGAACAGCCTTGCTATCATGCAGAGTGCATTGGAAAATGGATTATACAGATGCGGTGAATTTTAACACCTTATCATTTGATCTCTCTTTTAACTCCTTATCACTTGATCTCTCTTTTAACCCATTTAAAATTTGTTCTAATTTTAATATTTTCTGCTATACTTTGATTGAACTTTTGGTCAGTCTTACTTTGTGAATATTTGTTGTACATTTTTCTATATATAAAATCCAGGATAGGCAAACTTATAGTGACAGTTACTGAATTAATGATTTCGTGGGGAGTTGGGAAGAAGAAATGACAGAGAAGGTTGGTTGGAAATGGGCAGCTAATGAGCAAAAAATAAATAAAAAGGTTCCAAAATTGATTTGGTGATGATTGTACACTCTTTTTATTATGATTGAACTATTAACTTGTATGATATGTGCCAATAAAACTGTTTTATAAAAAGTGCAATTATACAAACCATTTCTTCTCAATTTCCTCCCTGTTCATTTTTTTTTTTTTGCTTTTTAAAAATTTTATTGGGGGTTCTTACAGCTACTACAACATTCATCATTTGTATCAAGCACAACAAACTACATCATTTGTATCAAGCACATTTGCACACATTTTGCCACATACATTTCCAAACATTTTCCACTTGAGCCCTTGGTACAAGTTCCTCTTTAAAAAAAAACAAAAAAAACTTCCCTCCTCCCTCTCCCACCTTTTTTTAATGAATCATTTTATTGGGGGCCCATAAAACTCCCATCACAATCCCTAACATCAGTTGTATGCAGACCACTTTTACACACCCATTGCCATCACCACTCTCAAAACATTCTCCCTCCCTCCAGGCCCCTATTATCAGCTCCCTATATTACCCTTCCTCCCCCCCTTCCCCTTGAACCCTTAGTAATTTACAAATTATTTTTTTCATCCTGTACACTGTACAATGTGTCCCAACACTCACTTCCCTGTTGTCCTTGTCCCAGAGAGGAGGTTACGTGTAGATCCCTGAAGTTGGTTCTCCCTTTCTATTCCTCCATCCCTCCACCCTCCTGATATTACCACTCCTATTACTAGTCTTGATGGATCATCTATCCTAAGTTTCCCATGTTTCCAACTTCACTGTACATCTCCTGGCCTAGCTGGATTTATGTGGTAGAATTGGAGTCATAATAGTGGGTGGGAGGCAGCATGGGAACTAGAGGAACCTTCCTCTGTTCATTTTAATAGAATAAATTTCATGGATTCACTTTTAAATGTTGAACAATTTGAGGGATGCATCTTATTCAGTTGGATTATATATTCTCTTTAATACTTTGTTATCTTAATTTAATCTCATATGTCCATAATTTTGGGGACTAAGTTCAGCTGCTGCTGAACCCACAGCTTCTGCTAAGTGAGCAGAGAAGCCCTCTACCCCTAGCTGCCTCGTGATTATCTACCAGGACCTCATCAGCCATGGTGGCATGTTCTCCAACATTTCCAAGATCTGGGTGATTGCAGATGGGTTATGCTTAGAAATGAAGGGGAAGATGGTTAGTAGGACGTAAGGTAACGTCGATGACTCCCTCATTGGTAGAAATGCCTCAGCTGTAGGCGCCAATGACCATGGAACAGAAAGCACAGTGATCATTGGTGTTGATGAGCCATCACTTGCAGGAAACCAGCTTCCCAAAAGAAGCCTACAAAAAGTATGTCATGACTACATGACATCAAACAAAGGTAAACTTGAAGAACAGGAACCAAAGAGAGTAATACCTTTTCTGACTGGGGCTGCAGAACAAAACAAGCACACCTTTGAGAATTTAAAAAACAATTTGGTGAAAACATGAATCCAGATGGCATGATTTCCCAGCTGGATTACTGTGAGAATACATGGGGATACGTGAGGCTACATGACCTCTTTTAAGGATGGCGTAGGGATGGAGAAATGTTAACACAATGGGCATGGATTGATCACCTGCTATCCTAACTGGCTGCAGATCATCCACACAACACTAGGACTTAGACCAGGGGTCCTTAATATGTCTGTCATGATTTACTAGCTGATTGCAAATGTAGTGTAGGTAGATTGCATGGCATTAAAAAAAATAGACATAAGCCTGTCACTGAATTGGTAGACAGTGCAGTCAATGAGATGCAATCTTAGGTGTCAAACGCATGTACAAAGAACTGCACTGAGTGCAGCAAAACTGAGAAGCTAAGTTATCACCAATTTTTAGATCTTGTTTTTTTTCTCTTAAACGTAGGAAAGATTATTAAAATGAATGGAGGAGTTGGACCAAGTAAGAAGGCAAAAATATGTCACTTTCATATGGAATGGGAGATTTTGACATGATAAGCCAACATTCAGCTTAAGTCCAGAGCGCATGAACTGTTCTGTAACTTACTCACAGAGGGAAAGTTTCCAAACATGAGAAAATGTGCTACCACCTTGAATGTATTATTTGGCTCTACTTATTTATGTGAGTCAGCTTTTTCCCACATAAAGATCATTAAGTCCAAGTACTGTTCCACCATAAGTGGTGATCGTTTGGAAGTGTGCTTGAGGCTGGCTGTCAGCATCTATTGTCCAGACTACATAGCTGGCTCATTCCATTCAGTGAAAGTCATAAGAGTAAACTCAGGTAATGACAAACAATGTACATAGTTAATAGTGTTATATTGTACAATGTGGATGCATGTGGTTATGCAAGGTACATAACCATACACTGGTCATGAAGAATTCTTAATGAATTTATGAATAAATATAACAAATAACTAAAAAGAAAAATGTTTTATATTTTTGTAGTTGGTAGATCATATTGATTTGATGGTTTTCTAAGTAGTTTTCATGCTGAAAAAGTGTGAGCATCCCTGACTTAGACAAATGGAACTGATGTCCTCTTGAACTCTTCATTTACTGTGACCTTGATTTATTTGGAGTGGAGATTTTTCTTCTTTTTTATGGCCTTTTTGTAAGGGAGAAATTGGAAACTTTCTCTCTCTTTCTCTCTCTGCCCCTTTGCTGTCCTGCGGGACTCTGTGGATGCTTCCAGAGGCAGCCCATTATGTGCTACCTGGCCCCGAGAGTTGTTGTCATCCTGCCAGGTTTCCACTGACCTTGGATCCAATAACTCTGCACCAATGACTCATGTATCACCCTCCTGCATCATTGATCTGCTACTCTGCAAGTTATTCTGAAGAGATCTCTGGTAGCATCGGATCCGTGGACTTAAGGATCCATTCACAGGCTTGGATGCCTTCTTGACATAAGATTACTTCTTGATATAAAGTTATTTCCTATATTTATATGAGGGCCCCTGACTTTTTTTCTCTAGATCATTTGGCCTTAAGACAATAGTTTTAAGTTGTCTACTATTGGGAAAACTAGAAACCAAGAAATTTAAACCAAAGTCCAATGACTTCCAAATCCATGACCTTGAGGAATCAGTCCTCCTCTTCTTTTCTTACTAGGGCATTATAGCTTTAAACCAAAGGAGTATATATGTTTATTTAATCTACAATAGATGTGTTTAAGTAAAGTCCACTTGATAGTGGGTTTTCTGATTGTGATCCTTCTGATGTTGCCTATGCAGAACATCTCCAGAAGAAAAAAGTCCAGGTAGCTTATAATACGGTTCGGGGTCACCAAGTCTGAAAAGAAAACTTTGTTAAAAATGCATGATGGGATTCTTGGTGATCCATAATAGCAATGTCAAGTGTTTTCTCCAAAAGCAAAACATTCTCCACTGCTTACTTACCAGCAGAACAGAAATAATCTTCTTAGAGACAGACATCTTTCCCCCTCCTCTTGATCATGAATCTCCACCAGAACATCCATGTAGAAGTGTACTGAATACCAATGTACTGAACCTCAATGTAGGAGGGTCCATCTAGTAAAGTAGGGCACTGCCACATAGCATGAACTACTTGATTCTCTTCTACTCTGCCTCAATGCCCAACTGTCCTTAGGTGAGGTGAGACCTTCTTGTAGAAGCAGTCTTTAAGATGTATGGATAAGAGAGTGATTAATTGGCTACAAACATTAGCTGGTCATACTATCTACTCCATTACTTGTGAGGCTTTATTGAAGGACTGCATGACCCTGGAGTCATTGACTGTCTTTATCTTGGTGGCTGTTCTGATAGCCGTGATATCATACAGTATGCTTTTGGTGGTTGACTAACTTCTCTTTGTATAATATTCTCCAGATCAAACCATGCCATCAGGTACTCTGTGAGTTTATCACTGTTTTAATTAATTATTTTATTTAGTGATGCTTAGTATTCCATTGTGTATATGTACCAAAGTTTCTCTATCCATTTTTCTCCTAATGGGATTATGGGCTGAGTGAGGATCTGCTGGGAGGAGGGACGAAGAAAAAAGAGAAAAAAGCAAAATGACTGGCTGAAAGGTGTTTCTCCAGTCAGTGTAGACTGTAGTGAGTAGGAGGTAGGTTCAGGTCCTGTGACAGCAGCAAGCAGGGGGGGCGGGCAGGGTGTGACTTTGCTCAGAGCATGTGGTGTGAGCTCCTTAGTTGAGCAGCTGGTAACGTCCTCTATCCACACAGGGCCACCAGATGCTGTACAGACAGGAAATGCAGCTGGGAAGGAACGGGGAATAGGAGCTGGGAAGGAGTGCTCTTTGATGGTCAGGCAACTTTTGTGCTTCACTGGATACATGATTCTAGGTTGATGTGTGTGTGTGTGTGTGTGTGTGTGTGTGTGTGTGTGTGTACATTAAACCCTGAAGGGTTGGTAATTCAAACCCGCTAACTGCTCTGTGCTATAAAGCTGAGGCAGTCTGATTTACAGCCTCTGAAACAGTCTGGGACAGCTCTACTCCCTCTTACATGATCACTATTAGCCAGAGTAAACTCAATGGCTGTGGGGTTGGTTTTGAGTTGGTTTGGTTTAAAGATATTTCTTAATTTTTTTCCTGGTTTGTATAGTTTCTCATAAGTTTGTTCTTATTTTTATCTTTACTTTCCTGTATGAAATATATATATATATTTTAATCTCTTACTTTTAATATATTCTAACAACATTAGATTTAGAGAAAAATTCTGAATATAGTTTCCACATAACTTTCTTTTTAAAAATAATTGTTTAAAATTAAGCCTATTGAAGGCTAATGCAACTCTTATCATCATCAACACATATATCCATTGTATGCAGACCACATTCGTACATTTGTTGCCATCATCATTCTCAAACCATCCTCCTTCTACCTAGGCCCTTGGTATCAGCTCCTCATATTTCCCCTCCCTTCCCACTCCACTTCCCTCATTAACTCTTAATAACTTATAGCTTATCATTATTTTGTCATATTGTACACGGTCTGATGTGTCCCTTCACCCACTTCCCTGTTGTCCTTAACCCAGGGAGGAGGTTATACATCAATCTCTGCAATTGTTTCCCCCTTTCTACTCCACCTTCCCTCCACCCTCCTGGTATCACCACGCTCACCACTGGTCCTGAAGGGCTCATCTGTCCTGAATTCCCATGCTTCAAGCTCCAGTGTACACTCCCGGATCTAGCTGTAGTTGTAAGGTAGAACTGGGATCATGATAGTGGACGGGAGGAAGCATTTGAGAACTAGAGGAAAGTTACATATTTCGTTGTTGCTGCCCTGTACCTTGCCTGGCTCATCTCCTCCCTGCGACCCCTCTGTAAGGGGATGTTGCTTTATCTACTGACGGGCCTTCGGCCCCTGATCTGCGCTCCTCCTCATTATAATGATGTCATTTTTAGTTTCTGATGCCTGACACCTGGTCCCTTGGGCACCTTTCATTGATGATATTTTCTCCTTTTATTATCTTTTTATGTATAATTAAAATATATTTATTATAATTGAAATAGCGTGTTATTATTAAGTAACATCCGTACATCATCCATTTTTTAACTTAATGCCCTTTTTATATTCTAGAATCCTACCCAGAATATCTCATTTTATATCCTGTCTTCAAAGGTTCTTCTTGATTGTGGTAGTTTCTTATACTTTCCTCGTTTTTGATGACTGGCAGTTTTGGGGATTTGAGGTCAGTTATTTTGTATGATAGCCTATAATTGGGATTTATGTGATGTTTCTCTCATGATAAGATTGGAAAAAAAGATTGGAATTATAAATTTTTGGAATAATACAACAGAAAGTTGTATTCCTATGATACCCTGTCACGGCAACATATTATAAACATGACTTCATCATTATTGATATTACTCTTGATCATGTAGCTGACATAGTATTTGTTACTCCACTCCAAAGTTATGTATTCTCTTATACTTTTTCACAGTGTACTCGGACAGATATTCCTTATTCATAGCCTATACTTAAGGAGTGGCCGTTTCTTCCAAGAACTCCTTCAAGAGGTTAAATCTCAGAATTTTCGCTGTCAAGCATATGGACCCCAAAGAGTTCACAACACTTCAATGTCTAGGTCATTTGTGTACATCTGGAACTTTCAACCACCAAATTGGAATATAATATTCTCTCTCCAGGGTAGTGAGCTTTCTTAGACCTAAATGGCTTTTGCAATCAGGGCAAAAAAGACTGTAATTGAAATGTCACTCAAAAAGCATGCCAAGAATAATGGAAACTGAGATGAAAATGTCGCCTTGTGGTAAGTGCCCTTCTTTGGGAACTATGGTCAAAGGGGACATGGGGAGATGTATCTCTGGGTCTCTTCCTCATGTTTTTCCCTTCAGGGTTTCCTATAGGAGCGGAATCCAAGTCCAATTCCAATCCAAGAATCCAATTCTGCTCCTATAGGAGCAGAATCCAAGTAAACCTGTTCCTAGCCACTCAAGAAAGAAATTATGAATGCTATTTCAGAAAGCAGAGTTAAATTAATATCCTAGGAAACAGTTAAAAGCAACAACTTCTTGAATAACTGTCCTTTAAAAATTTACAATGTTCTTATATTTACTAAAATAACCTTTTCCTCTCCTGCCATCTCCTTGTTTATAACACATACACATGTAGCCTGACTACACAAGAGCAGGCAAACCAGAAGCAGAGCTCATTGCCCATAGGTGGATTTTGTTTTGAGAGAGCTTGAATTTTTCAGACCTTGAACACCGCACACAGCTCACTGGACAAATTGTTCTTCAGAAGGGTAAAGTGGCAAACACTGATTCCTTTGGAACAATTGGACACTCTCACAAGCACAAGTGAAGAAATTTTCAGAGGTGAAAAACAAATATATACATACACATATATATGTAGAAAAACATATCAGAGAAGTTCTGGAACTATGCTTTGATAATGCATTCACTATCTCATATCTAATGTTTGACATTCATTGGTGTTGAGTTAATTCTGACTCTCGGTGACCTTATGTTTAATAGAATGACACCTCACCCGGTCTTGCATGCTGGGTATGTTGTGATAATTGATCTCCTTCACCCGGTCTTGCATGCTCGGTATGTTGTGATAATTGATCTCCTTCAGGGTTTCTCTTCTTTCTCTTGCCTCCGAAAGCAACAATAACAACATGATATCCTTTTTTAGGGACTGGTCTTTTGTGATAACATATTAGCAGTGAGGAAGATGTAGATTAGCATTTTTCTATAATTTCTCAAGTCCAATTAATTTCTAATTTCTACAAAAATCCCAAGAAGTTAGTTGTGACCAAAGCACTAAACCATTTGAAGGCACTGTTTATGAAAAACCAACTATAGAACGAAGTCTCTGTTGAAAGAATATGAAGTGTTGCAAAAGGAAAGATATGCATAATAAATGTCTTATTTCTCTTAAAAGTAGCACTTTTCTAATTATAAAAGTAATATCTATTACATAGAATTTTAATATAAGGATAAATAATAAATTTAAATTACCTACAGTTTTACCTCTCAGGGATAAATATTACTAATAGTTTGTATCACATTCTGTTTTTTGGGGGGAGCGCATCACTGCCCTCTGTTGGGAGTAGGAGGCCCAGCCTTGCTCCTGCTGCATTTGAACTGCCACATTCTGTTTTACTATAATGAGAATTTTCTTATGTCAAGTAATTCAGATGCGATAAGTAGGGTAAGTAGGAAAATAGCACCCATATTGTTTTGTTGTTGTTGGGTGCCATAGAATTGGCTCTGACCCATAGCAACTCTATGCACCACAGAATGAAGCACTTCATGACCTGTGCCATACTCATAATTGTTTCTATGCCCTACCCCACTGATACATATTGTTCAGAAACAAGTCTCTGGAGGAGGACTGGGTAAAGTGGAAGGGTAGTGAAAAAGAGAAAGACCTGTGATGAGATTGCTTGACACAGTGACTGCCTCAATGGTAATTATAACTGAACACTCATCAACTCCAGCATGTAATGACGTAAGTATTTATTTTGTCCCTGACAGTTCTGCTTCCTTTGCTTAGGTTTCTAGTATTTGAAATTGCTTTCAAAGTTATGCATCAAGTTTTCAATGGTTTCTTCCTCTGAAGTGGAGAGCGAAGTCCTTCTTCATCATTTGTTCTGAATCTGGACATGCTGGAGAAGTCTGTTCATTTGAAATACCACTGACATAACTCCCAGCATTACAGCAAGCCACAAGCCACCACAGTGTGACAAACTGGCAGACCATGGTCGAATAATGCCCACATAATGGTAGAAATCAAGTTGATTTATATATGATTTTTCTCCCAGCACTTTAAAGTTTTGACATGCTCAAGAGTAATTTTTCTTAAAATGAACAAAGAAGTCATCAATATATTTCAATAAATAAAACTACAATAAACATATTTTAACTAAAATAAACTTATTGGTGCTTTCAATATTCTGACTGGAAATCTCTTTAACTAAAGTCACTGTTCAATAGGGCTATTTTCGATTTTTCCCACAGTCATGATTAACACACACTGCATTAATATCAGCTTTCTTCCTTCTAGCATCATAATAGCTGCACTGCCTTTCAGCCTCAATTAAGGATCTTCTCAAGGCTTTCTGGTTCTTGATGATATCATATATTTAGGTTTTATTATGTAGCATCACATTTCACCAGATACCTATTGTGGCTATTGTAGCTACAACATACAATCACACAGTAAGTACTTAATTTGTTCATGGTACTCAGCTGAATTCATTTATGGGATTGTAGTTTCTGGGTGTTTAGAACTGGTGTTCAAGGTCAGGCTAAGTTAAATATCTAATATGATTTTTTTCCCTTATGCATTTTGGACACATCCACTATGATGAGTGGAACAGCTTGAGGATAGCTGGGCAGGTCTCTTCTTTGGTATGACTCCATCTGACTAGTTTGAACTTTCTTGTTATTTATATTTCTTACATGACAGCTAGTTTTTCCCAGAGAATGTATCCCCAGTGAGCAAGGTGAAATCTGCAAGGTTCCTGAAGACCAATCTATTTTTATCAAGGACAGACTTGATTCAATGTGAGAAGATACTAGACAAGATCATGAATAAAAGATATAGGGTCTTCACTGCAAGGGGTCATCTTGGAGAGGCTATCTTAGAGCTATAGTCTCTTATAGGAACATCAACCCCAAACTATGATCTATTAGAAACTTAGTTTCCAACTTGTAGATTTGCCATTATTCATGTACCTATTCCTCTATTTACTTAAAATTTGGGAAATTTAAAAATGTGCTACTATTTCAAACATTGTTTCAGACACATCCTTTGCATATGTTTCTTGTCAGATCTCAAATACATAAACAAATGCAATGTTATTTCAGTATATCATAAATGAGGATGTTAGGGAAACTATAAATTTACTATAAAGCTCAAGAAGAAAATGTGTATGAAGTTTGCCAATAATTTTTTTGAAAAAAGAATAATGAGAAGAGACTCATCCAGGTATCCACAGCTCCTCTAATAGAAATTAAATTAAATTAAATTGAAGAAGAAAAGGCACATAACTAATGGAACAGAGAAAAATATAGAAACAGACATTGGTACACAAGTTTGGTCAATAATAGCATTCAATTTGACAGTGGATAGCAATGCATCATTTATTTACAAAACAAGGTAATACATTTCATTATAAAAACAATAAAGGTCATTATAGGAAATATCAACTGTCCATGGCATTACCATTCAAAGATGCTAATGCTTTATTGTCTTTTCTTCTAGTATTTTTCAATATATGGTTATTATTTATTTTCTAAAATGTACTCTTATTCATTTTTTAAGTTGTGATAAAGATTTTTTAAAAGTAACATTTTATTGTGATTGTCATGATTTACCCTTTCAATAATTTCTACACAAATGATTCACTGGCATTGGCTACATTGCCACAGTTATGAACATTCTCATTATCTCTCTTTGGATTGCTGAATTTCCGTTCACCTAGTTTATGTTCTCATTTTAGCTTTAAAACTAATTTTTGGCTATTGGTCTCAAATATATGATTTTTTTACAGCGTCACAATAGTATTTTTTAGCATGAGTAAAACAATTATTTAACCAAAATAGAACCTATAAGGCAAGCTTTGGCTCAAGATGTAAAAAATATCTTAGAGCAATAGTTTTATTTTTCTTTTAATCACTTAATTGGGGGTTCATACATCGCATTTCACAATACATAGTTACATATACTATGCCAGGCACCTTCACATGCCTGCTGCTGTTATCATTCTCCAAATATCTGCTTTTCCACTTGGGCCCTTGATATCAGTTTCTCATGCTCTCCCCTCTGTTCTTGTTCTGCCACCCCCCCCAATCCTCATTACTTTATAAATTATTATTGTTTTTTCATATCTTACACTGCCCAACATCTTCCCTCACCCACTCCTCCAAAGTCTGTCCTCCAGAAAGCAGGTTATTTGTTAACCCTTGTAGCTGGCTCCCTCTCTCTACCCCACCTTCTCTCCACCCACCCGGTACCTCCACTCTCACCACTGGCCCTGACAGGTTCATCTGTCCTGAGTTTCCTGTATTTCCAGTTCCCATTTCTACTAGTGCACCTCCTCCAGTCCAGCTGGATTTGTAAGGTAGAGTTGGGACCATGATAGTTGGGGGGAGGAAGCCTTCAGGAACTAGAGGAAAGTTGTATGCTTCATTGCTACCCCACCGTACCTTCACTGGCCTGTCTCCTCCCCGCAACTCCACTGTGGGAGGATGTCCAATTACCCACAAGTGGGTCCTGGGTCCCCACCCTGCACTGCCCCTCATTCGTAGTGATATGATTCTTTCATGTTTGATATCTGCTCAGAACTTGCTGTTTCTGCGCTAGATGACCACTAGTTCACCTTCAAGCCTTCAAGATCCAGGATACTTTATCATTTGGTGACTGGGCACCATCAGTTTCCTCTGCTCTGTCTGCCTCTGCACTCTTTTGTCCTCAGCGATCATATTGGGATGGTGAGCACATAATTATATGATTTTTGTTATTTGATGCCCTTACCTGGTTCTTTCCACACCTCATGGTCATACAGGCTGGCATGCTTCATCTATGGTGGGCTTTGTTGTTCTGTTTGGTCATCCTCAAGCCTTTAAGACCTCAGACGTGATATCTTTTGATAGCTGGGTACCATCAGCTATCTTCACCACTCTTCCTCATGTCCCCACTGGTCCTCAGTGACCATCTCAGGAAAGTGCGTACACAGTGATATGATTTTTTACTGTTTGATGCCTGAGACCTGATCTTTTTGACACCTCGGGGCTACACTACCTGGTGTGCTTAGATACTTCTCAGCTGCATACGTCTCAGCTGGATGGCCCTTTTTTTAATCTTCAGGCTTTGAGACCCCAGACTCTATATCCTTTGATAGCTGGGTGACTTCAGTTTTCTTTACCACATTTGCTTATGCATCTATTTGACTTCAGTGATCATATTGGGCCAGTAAACATCATGGAATACAAAATTAATAGAACAAAATGTTCTTGCATCGAGGGATTGCCTGGGTGGAGTCCCAAGGTCCAGCTGCTACCTTAGTACTCTACCTAAAAATAGATGTACCTGGATTTAGTCCCACCTTATCATAGATAATTATACATACACACACACACACATGCCTGTGTTTAGGTCTCTACAAGTGCTCTTTGCCTTCTAGTTCCTTCCTCTATTTCCTTCTGCCTTCCTCCTGCCCCACTGTCATGCTCAGCCTTCATTTGAGTTTCAGTATTTCCTATTACATTACCCTTACTTCGGCCCAACCAGGCCTCCCACACCTTCCTCGCCACTGATTGTGGACCATTTGTTGTTCCCCTCAACCCTGAGCCTGTCCATGACCCCCTTACTCTCCCTGTTCCCCTATGTCCCCCAGGAACTATTGATCCAGTTGTTTTCTCCTCCCGACTGTCCACCCAGAAGTGCTCCCTTCTTGATTCGGGCCATTTTGGGTGCTCAGACCACATTGCTTCCCCACCATGTGACCTTTGAAATGTCCTCTGTCACTGTCTGCTTCCTTAGGGAGACATTGTGACAAGTCCTGTTTTTGTTTACCCAAGCACCCCCCTGTGGCTTAGGTTCCCACAGGGGTGAAGTCCTCTGAGCATCATGGGCAGGAATAGGGTAAGTGCAGGGAATGAACTGGTTCTCTTTCTCCATTTTCACTTGCCTCCATGTGGGTGTGGCATGCTGGCCCCTCCCCCCAACCTGTTCTCTGCCACACCCACTTCCAGTGAGGGAGTAAGTCTGGCTCTGGTTGTGGCAGGCCTTGTAGTTCTCTCTTTTCATGCCTCCTTCCATGTGTCCTTTCTGTCCTCACGGTTGGGTGCTTTATGGTAGGATCTGCATGCCCACTCCAGCTTCTGTGGAGATAAGACCCATACTCTCCCCCTGGGTGGGTTAGTGCCCTGCTCCCTCCGTTTTCCTTTCACTTTCAAACCCCCTTTTTCTCCCTCCCCACTCTATCCTTCTCCCTTACTGTGCTGTACACAACATGTACCTCCCTGGGTTTGGTCCCTCCTCCTCCCCTCTCCCTAGATCTCTACCCAATTGTTATGTTATAGGAGGGTTCTCTTCTATACATACCTTGCTGATTGCACTTACCTCAGGGGACTCATGCTGTATTTCTCCTTTTGTGATTGACCTACTTCACTTAGCATAATTCCCTCCAGCTCCTCCCATGAGGAGACATGTTTCATGTGCTCATCAGTGTTTTTGAGTGAAGCATAGTACTCCATTGTGTGTTTGTGCCAGAGTTTGCTGATCTACTTGTCTACCGATGGAAATTTAGATTGTTTCCAACTCTGCGATAGTGAATTGCGATGCAATAAACATTGGCGTGCACACCACTGGCCATGGTTTATTTCTTACCTCTTCAGTAGAGAGATAGGTGGGTCATAAGGTGGCTCAATTTCTATTTTTGTTAGGTATCGGCAGATTGCTTTCCTTAGTGGCTACATGTATCTACAGGACCACCAGCAATGTAGAAGTGTTCTTATTTCACCCCATTTCCTCCAACATTTGTTGCTCTCTGATTTTCTGATTTGGGCTAACCTCAAGGGTGTTAGATAGTATCTCATAGTTGCTTGAGTCTGTATTTCTCTGATGGCTAGTGATCGCGAGCACTTTCTCATATGCTTATTGGCCATATGGGTCTCCTCCTAAGTGAAACTTCTTAGTTTTTTCCCCCATTTCTTCAAAGGGTTAACTGTTTTCCTCTTTTTGAAGGCAAGGAAGTTACTGTAGTTTTTCATAATAAGTCCTTTGTTGTGTCATTGCTAAGAATTCTCTCCTAGTTTGTGTGTTCCCTAATTATCCTCTTGGTAAAGTCTCTTGATGCACACAGGTGTTTTATCCTTAGCAAGCCCCATCTGTCAATTTCAGATTCTCCTGTGTGTGTACCCTGGTGTGTGCCCTATTGCAGTCAGTCTTTGTATTCTCTGGGCTAAGGTTCTCAGATTTTTCCTGATTCTTTCACTTATGGTCCTGATGGTTTGGAGTTTTACTTCCAGGTCCTTGATCCACCTTGAGTTTGTTCTTGTGCATGAGGTGAGGTGGAGATCCTGTTTCATTTTTCTTTATGTGGATTTCCCTTATTTCTAGCACCATTTGTTAAATAGTGCCACCCTCCCACTTGATGCTTTTGGGGCCCTTGTGGGAAATCAGTTGTCTATTTGCTAATGGTTTTATTTCTGGATTTTCTATTCTTTTCCATTGGTCTATGTATCTGTCATTATGCCAGTACTATGCTGTTTTGACCACTGTGGCTTTGTAGTAGGTATGAAAGTCAGGTAAAGCAAGCCCTCTGACTGTGTCCTTCTCTTTGAGGAGATCTCTGCTAATTCTCGACTTTTTTCCTCTCCATATGAAGTTGGTGATCAGTTTTTCCAGTTCTCTGAAGAAGGTTGCTGGTATTTGAATTGGTATAGCACCTATAAAGTGTCCTGGGTAGAATAGACATCTTTACTATATTGAGTCTCGCGATCCATGAACAGGGGATATTCCTCCATTTGTGGAGGGTGCTTTTGGTTTTCTGTAGTAGGGTTTTGTAGTTTTCCTTGTATAGGTCTTTTGGGTTTTTTTGTTAGATATATCCCTAGATATTTCAATATATTTTTGGCTATTGTGAATGGCACTGCCTTCCTGATCTCCATGGTCTTGTCAGATGTATGCAGTAAACCAGTTGACTTCTGTTTGTTAATCTTGTACACTGCCATTCTTCCATATTCCTCTATCACTATTAGTACACTGGTTGTGGAGTATTTGGGATTTTCGATGTACATGAACATGTCATCTGCGAATAATGATAATTTCACCTCCTTCGCTTCCATTTGGATACCTTTGATGTCTTTCTGTTGTCTTATATTATTTGCTAGGACCTTCAGTACTATATTGAATAATAGTGGGAATAAGGGGCATCCTTGTCTAGTCTCCTTTTTCAGTGGGATTGATTTAGTCTTTTCTCTATTGACAATGATGTTAGCTGTTGGCCTTTCATCCATAGTTTGTATTAACTTGAGAAACTGTCCTTCCATTCCTATCCTCCTGAGAAAAGGGTGCTGGATGTTTTCAAATGCTCTCCCTGCATCTATAGATATTATCATGTGGTTCTTGTGCTTAATCTTATCAATGTGATGTATAATATTGATGGATTTATGATGTTGAATCATCTTTTTGATGAATCCTACCTGATGCTGATGGATTATGCACTTTATATACTTTTGTATTCTATTGGCCAATATCTTGTTGAAGATTTTTGCATCTATGTTCATTAGAGATATTGGTCTATAGTTTTCTATTCCTGTGGGATCCCTTCCCTGTTTGGATATCAAAGTTATACAGGCTTCATAAAATGAGTTTGGGAATGTTCCATCATTTTCTATGCTATGAAAAACTTTGTGGAGCATTGGTGCTAGCTCTTCCCTGAAAGATTTGTAGAATTACCCGGTGAAGCTTTCTAGTCCAGGAGCTTTTTTTTTTGTGGTTGGTAGCTTATAAATAGCCATAACTATTTCTTGTCTTGTTATGGGTTTGTTTACGTTCTTCACCTCTATCTGGGATAGTGTGAGGAGGGATTGTTTTTCAAGATTTTGTCCAGGTCTTCCCCATTGTTGAACTCATTAGAGTAGAGCCTTTCATAGTATGTTGTGATTATCCTTTTAATCTTAGTAGGGTCTTTTGTGATTACCCCTGTTTCATTCCTCATCTTGTCTCTTGTTGCATGTTCTTTCCTTTCTTTGATTAGTTTTGTTAGTGGTGTGTCGATTCTATTGATCCTTTCAAAGAACCAGCATTTTGCCACATCGATCTTCTGCATTGTTCTTTTATGTTCCCACTGCTTCAAGTCTGCCCTGGTTTTTATTATTTCTTTTCTTTTGCTCTTGGAGGGATTATTCTGGTGACTCTGTTCTAATTGTTGGAATTTTAATGAGAGCGATCCATCATAAGTCTTTCTTCCTTTTTCATATATGCACTTATTGAAATCAAGCTACCTCTGATGACTAATTTCACCATATCCCAAAGGTTTTGATTGGAGGTGTTTTCATTTTCATTAACTTCTAAAAACTTTTTGATCTCCTCTTTGATCTCCGTCAGTACTCACTCATGCCGCAGAAACTCATTCACCCTCTCAATTGTTTGCCCTTGCTTTCCTGGTTGTCTTTTCATTGATCTCCAGCTTTATGGCATGGCAATCAAAGAAGGACGTCTGTATAATATCTATATGTTTGAATTTACTTAGACTTGACCTGTGACCCAGAATGTGGTCTATCTTTGAAAATGTGTCATGTGCACTTAAGAAGAATGTGTATTTTTTGCTTTTGGGTGGAAAACTCTAAATATGTCTATCAGAGCTAGTTGCCTAGCTTTATTGTTTAGTTCTATAGTCTTTTTGCTGAGCTTCCTTCCCAATGATCTATCGTTCTCTAAATGTGGTGTATTAAAGTCCCCACTATAATTCTTGAGTCTGTGCTATCTCTTTTTTACATGTTCTGAATAGTCTGTTTGACGAATCTTGCCTGTCTGTTGTTTGGCGCATATATGTTTATTATACTCACAAATTCCTGGAGAAGTGATCCTTTGAGTATTATAAAGTGCACCTCCTTATCTCTTTTTATGATTTTGATCTTGAGATGAATTTTGTCTGAGATTAGGATTGCGACTCCTGCTCTTTTCGAGTCACCATTTG
Source organism: Nesogale talazaci (assembly GCA_004026705.1). Taxonomy (NCBI): domain Eukaryota; kingdom Metazoa; phylum Chordata; class Mammalia; order Afrosoricida; family Tenrecidae; genus Nesogale; species Nesogale talazaci. The sequence goes on along the minus strand of PVJH01002083.1, from coordinate 55,879 downwards.
CCTGGTATATCCTCCTCCAGCCTTTTATTCTTAGTTTATTCTTGTCTGCGATCTTAAGATGTGTTTCCGGCTGAGCTCTGGTGGCATAGTAGTTGTGTGCAGGACTGCGGTTCACAGGGTTGATGGCTCAAATCCAGCTGCAGCTCTCCAGGAGCAAGGCTTCCTACTCCCACCAGGGCAGCGATGCCACAAAAAAAATGTGTTTCCTGCTGGCAACAGATTGATGGGTTATGTTTTCTAAGCCAGTCTCAGAGGCATTTTATTTTAATGAATGAATTGAGGCCATTTACAGTTAGAGTTATTGTCCCAACTTGCAGGTTCAATGCTGACATTTGTGCATTTTGATTTGGGTGATTTTCTATCACCCTTTTTATTGCTGTGCTGTGTTTTTGTTGGGGGCTTCTTTGTTGCCATGATTTCCTATTACGGCCATAGTTTCCAAGTGATTGGTATCAGTTTGTTGGCTTCTGGATGGACTTCATATCCTCTTTCGTGGCCTTTATCCCCTCTATCACTGCATCTTTACTCTGTATAACTTTCCTCATCTCCTGTACTGCTCCAAACAGCCTTCTGAAAAAAAATTTTTTTGTGGCAGGTCCACATCAGTTTCTTATATGAGTGTCTTTAGTTTTGTCGATGACGTTTTTCTTTCTTGTTTACTTATTGGGAGTGATGTGGTATGGTGGTGTTTTCATGATGATTTTGAAGAGGTAGGTGCCATATTCCTAGAAGACCAAGGGGTCTTACCTATTCTCACTGTATGATTGGCAATGGTGTTTACAATGGCTACCTTTGATCTGCTATGGAGGTAGGTGCAGCTTCTGCGTAGGGAGGTGCTGAGGTGATTAAAAAATCAACAGTAGTAAGAGGTGGTGGGTACCAATGGGGACAGTTTTGGGGTACTCAATTTAACTGAAGGATAATTCCAGTGGAGTGCAAGGGCTATATGAGGCCCCTGGGCCAGTGTTGGTATTAATTGGACCTAGGCTAGTGTGACCCACCCTGGTTTGGCGGAACTCTCAATACTGGGTCACTGGTCACCTGTATTTCCAGACCCAGGCTATGATGCCCTCTAGGCCTGGTATGCACTCTCCACTGCTCTGTTCATTGTGTGGGCCTGCAAAGACCCAGACAACTCTGGGTGAGGTACCTCAAAGCTGGCCTCTAAGGCCCTGGCTTGTGCTCTTTGTGCTGGGCTTGCATGATTGGTACCATGTCTCTGCTTTCCCACAGCTCCTGGTGAGTTCACACTGCAAGGCCTGTTAGGCCCCGTCCATCACTCAGATGCCCTGGGCTGTGGCAGGAGTGGCACTAGCGTGTGGATGCAGGGACTACAGGGGGTGAGTTTTAAGAGCCCTATTTACAGTGGCTGTTTCCCCTGTCTCTGGATGAGTTGGCACTTCTGGGCCTCAAAGGCCCTGGTCCTTGCCTCAGACTCCTGACACTATGGCGGAACTGATGTGTGGGGTGCCTGCAAAGGCCAGGTGTAATGGTTGCAAGAGGTGTGCATGAAAAGCCCAGTTCCCAGTGTCTGCTTGTGTCAGCTAGGGGCAAGATCATGCCACAGGACCTATCCTCTCTCAGACTCCCCCTGCTATCGCAGGGCTGTGTGACTTGCCTCCCCAGCTAGACAAAGTGGCCCATGGCTCTTGTGGGTCCGGGCAAGACCCCTTTCCTTCAGAAACCAGACCAGCTCTCTCTGTGACCCCGGTTGCCATTAGACACAGCAGTCCCTGTTGTGTGTCTTAGCCATGTCCCCTTTCCTGTGAAAACACAGCTAGTTCGCTTCAGGCACCCATCAACGCTAGGCAGAGCAGCACACAGCGTCTAGGCCAAGTCTCCCTGCCCACTAAAATCTGTCTAATCCAATTGCTGTCACACAAAAGGGGTCTCACACAATCTGTTCCTCTAAGGAAAAACAGGCTAGATTGTGTGCAGGCCCCAATCAACCCTAGGGAAGCTGCAGGTGGCTCTACAGTGACCAGATCTCCCCACTCCCACTAGCTAGTCCGCATGGCCGATCACCACCACACAAAAGCTGCGTGGCCGCTTGTGTTAGTCCGGGTAGACTAGAGGAACAAACTTCATAGATTTAAGGAAAAGGTTTATATACAAGAGGAACAGGACATTGAGTCCAGTCCAGTTCAAAGTAAAAAGTCCAATATTAACCCATATGCCCAAAATCAGTCTATAAAGTCTCCTTCCCACTCATGAAGTCACAGGTCAGTGGGTGAAGAATCCCTGCTCTGGCAGGGGTCTCCACATGGCTCCTTGCCTCCATGGCTCAGGGTCCATTAACAGCAGAAGCAACTCATCTCTGGCAGAGGTCTCCATCTGGCCACCCCAGCTTCAGAGGTCTGGCTCCATCAGGGCAAAGCCGTGTGGTCTCTCCGCTGGCTTCTTGGACGCTGCCATCTTGTCTTGTCCGTGATTCATCATCTCTGAGACCAGCTCCCAACCACTGGGGAAGATAGCGTCTCATCTTCATGAGGGAAATATCGCGAGATTTCCCAGAAGTCTCAGGAGAAAGTCATGCCCACACGGCGGACTCATTGGCTACTCAATGGCTATCTCCAGATTAACAGGCTAGACTCCACCCCTACATCTCAATCATAAAATTAACATAAGTACATGACTGCTACACCGCTGCTACACCTTCTAGCTCTGCCCCTTCTCCTGCACGGGGTGGGGTGGGGGAGGGGGGGGGGACTGGCCCTGACCAGTCATGTGCAGACCCCAACCCCCTCCTAATCTCCTGCAGCTATGATAGGGCAGCCTGGCAGCTCCAGGCAAGTTCATGAATTAGGCTAGTTGGGTTTCCCGAGGTTCAGGTATGGCGCAGGTCGGAGGGGAGGTGGTGGGTGGTGAGTGCTGAGTCGCTCCCTCTGACTAGGACCCCAGCAATGGCAGGAGCCAGACCCTGCCAACTGGGCAAGCATGGTCCCTTGGGTGCTGGAGGCAACCCCGGCCCGGCCTGGTGCTGGGTGCACCAGCCCAGGCCATCAAAGCTACTGTGGGTTTGGGCCCTGGGATTCTGGGTGGTTGCAGGGAGGGAGTAGAGCAGAGTCACTGTTAGCCCCTTACAGGGAGGGAACCGTGGGAAAAGGGCGCAGCTCCTCTGGGTGGGAATCAGAAGTGGACCGCTGCTATGTGGGGGTCAGACACGGCCTTGGGGCGCTCTAAACACTGGCCGTCCTGTTCCTGGGGCAAGCGTCAGGTCAGGCCATGAATTGGGGAGGCGCTATCCGGTGGCGAGAGACACAAAGGTCTCCCCGCTGGCGGGAAATCTCTGATATATAGACTCAGCTCCCCGGGGCTTGAGACAAAGCATATGGGGGGAGGGTCCCCTCCTGGACAGGGAGGCCCACTTGTAGGGACCCTTCCACTCACCAGAACGCTTCCACTTGACCTCTCGGAAACCAGACTCACCAGAGCCCCTTGCATGGGCTGCTTGCCTCTGCGCCATCTTTGAATAAGAGCAATAGCTGAAGGTAGTTTTCTACTCTCAAATTGTCCAGTAAGTGTGGCTTACAAAAAAGAACTTGTGATTCTGTGATTCCATATTTTCTTTCCATTCTGTCAGAATCCATCTATGTAGTTATAGACTTTGATCTACTATATTTTCCACATATTAAAGGATAAACATTTTTTTTATTTATTTTTTATTTTTTTTATTTATTTATTTTATTTTTTAGGCATCACTGCCCTCAGGTGGTGGGAGTAGGAGGCTCAGCCTTTGCTCCTGGGAGCCGGAATTGAACCTCCATCCCAGTGGGCCGCAGTCCCGCGCACAACCACTACGCCACCGGGGCTCAGCCCAGGTTAAACATTTTTTATAGCATCATTATTTAACTATATGAGATAGTTAAGGTTTATTTTGCCAACCTGGCCAATAAATACATGTGGGATTCATTGAAGGGCAGAGAGATAAATGGCTCAGTGAGCCTCACCGTTCTACTTTTTGGGTCTCTTGCTCTCTGATGGCTGGACTAGGGTGTAGCTGTCTTTGCCAGTTCCCTTCCTTAGCTGGCAATGCTCAGTTTCTGCAAGACGTCCCTGAGGAGAAGCCACATGGACCTCTCCTGATGCAGCCCTGGGTGCTGGAGCAGCTATGTGGAGACCCCTGCCAGCACTGAGATGCTTACATGCTCACTGATTTGACTTTCCTCCTGCACTCGGTGTCATTATGTGTGTGTTTTGTGAGATTGAGGAGGACTTTATAGATCAGTGCCAGACATATGGGCTAATGTGGGACTGATGGGCTTGGATAGCACTGGTTTGGGATCCATTCTTAATGTACACTTACCCTTTATATAAACTGTCTCATATACATATGCGTTTCTGTGGATTTGTTTCTCCAATGTACCCTATACTGCACTAGTAATATGGTATCATTCACTATTAAACATTTTGAAAACAAGTTTTGTTTTTTATATTTAATATATTTTGTATTTATTCATGCAACTGCAACTAGAGAAGTTTGAAGCAAACCAGGAGCATGTGATATACTTGAATCAAAGTGAAGAAGGTTCATTAGCCAAGATCAACTGTAAATGCTGCTAATAGCTGCTAAGTTCCAGCTAGAAAAGGACCTCTCAATAGAACAAAATGGAAGTTGCTGACAAAAGTAGTTTCAGTAGAGTGTTGAAGGTGAAAACTTGAAAAGAGATAGTTTAACAGAGAACAGGAAGAGAAATTGGGACAGTACAGATTTCTATGGTCCAGTGTGAGAGCCATGAAGGCTACTGGCCACTTGAAATGTGACTTCTTTGCACACACCAGATTGGTATAAAGTTAAATATTCTTTGTAATAACTTTTTGTAGTGATTGTATGCTTAAATGGTAACATTGACTTCAATAGAATATATTCTTTAAATTCACTCTTATCTGTACCTTTTACTCTGGCTACTAGAAAGTTTAAATTTACCACTGACTTACTTTGTACATTTACTGGATAGCAAAGGCAAGGAAACTTTGTTGTAAGGAGAAGCAAATACATGGGATAATGCCTGGAGGTGGATAAGATTAAGAGATTTTATTTTTAATCTGAAATGGAACAAATTGCAATATGTTTGTATGTAGGTAGGCTACTCTTACTGTTATTGCCATTGATTTATAGGTCATGGTGACCTACATATACCATTATGGAACATTATCCCCAGCATATGTCATCTTCATGATTATTGCTATGTTTGAGTCTAGTGTTGTGGTTATTCAATCAGTTAGATTTTCTCTCCCTTTTACTCTATCAATGATGCTCTGATGCCCAAAGTAAGCAGGCTGAAGTGAAAAAAGGGAAGCCAAGTGGAACATTGTAGTAGAAAGGAAGAGTTGATGCAGCAGACAGGTTGGAGACCAACTGTGATGATTTCCTTGAGTAGTTGGGAGTGTTTGTGTTCTAGTGCACAGCCAATGATTGCACCACAGGAATGACAGTAGGAAAGAGAATATATGCAATGAACTCAGAAAGGTGAGCATATAGTGAATTATGAGGGGCTATGGGGGAACAGGTCTGGCAAGCAGGAGAGTGAGGGAGATGGAGTCACTGATGCTTGCACACAGACTTCGGAGACCAGGCTCTGATGACACAGATCTAATTTTATTATAACTTTTGCAAGGCTCCTATATGCTTTATTAACCAATCAAATAACTTTCTTCACTTGCTTCCTTGTTTTTAACTACATCCCAATAAGGCTACAGATTTGCAGTATGAAAAATGAAGGCCCATATTGTGAATTTTGGTAAGCAAGGGGGAATGCGGGAGTTGGTTTACAATCATTTGCAAATGAGGTGTTGCCCACTGAACTATGTAAACGAGGTGTCACCAGCTGAGCCAAGCTGTCTGATTACATTACAGGACCAACCCTTCCAATCGCATTACAGGACACTTAACTGCACTTTGGAAAAGCTAGAGGCATTCCTTTTTAGGCTGCATTTCAGAGGTCAAGGCGGAAGCTTATTAGACAAGCTGGCCTGGGGTCTTAACTGTCTTGACTGGAATTTTCCAGAAGCCATGGAAGCATGGGTTCCAGCTACCTAAAGGTGCAGATATGCAGTGTCTTCAAGACCACCCCAGTAGACACAGCAGCATACTGTACTTTCTACACCTCCCCCCGATTCACAGGTCCTGGGGTTCCCTGACTGCCTGGATACTACAAATAGTTATCACTCTTGGATACAAATCAGAAGATTGCTAGTTTGAGTCCACTCAGAGGAACCTGGGAAGAAGGGCATGGTGGCCTACTTCTGAAATGTCAGCCACTAAAAGTCCTATGGATTATAGTGCCATGGAATGGATTCCATGGCAACATTTTGGTAGGAGGGGAGGTGCTAATTCATTACCAAGCACAAAAGTTGAATTAAGTAACCCATTGTAGAATTCTTTCTACTCATCAGTCATCTCTTCTCTTTATCTCTTGCACCTCAATTTTTTTTTACTCTAACAAAAAAGAAAACGTCCTTATCCCCACTTCAGTTTGCTCAGTGTTCAACATTTGTTGGAGGGACTTGGGTGCCTCAAAATTTCATTGTCACACGAGTGTTTGGTCCAGTCTTAACATTTTGTATTTTTTGTTTTCCCTTTCCTGTATGCCTTTAAGAGCCTGGTCCGTACCTCTGGCACTCACCCGAGGCTGGGGAGGCAGCCTCCCCTCAATGTGGCTGCCCTTGGACTAGGACTCATAGCAGCCAGGCTTCAAAGAGAAACTACCATTTCCTTCCCACAGCCCCAATGCCAAGTCCAGAGGCAGCTGGGCCACTTTAAACATTTAACTCGCACTTTGGTTTATTTTAAACATTTGCTTTATTCTAAAAAGCTAAATGACGCCCTCCCACTCCCACCCCCACCCCACCCCCACTCCCTATCTCATAGGGATATGTGCCATCTCTATGTCCCGGTTTATTGGTGGTTTGGAAGTTTTTCTCCAAATTATAAGTTACAACCCTAAGTGATAAAAAATATGTTTAAACAAAATCCTTTGCTGATCCTGGGTTCCCAAGATGAGACACTGGGTAGTGTCAAGATTGTTGACCAGCCTTGGGCCAAAAGACGATATTGACTGCTAGGACGTTGACAGTTGCTGGATGATTATACACTGATGTAGAGAAGAGTGAAAAGAGGCTGAGTTGTTAAGAACAAAGAGTTGATTTAGGGTTTGGCTGCGATCAGCATTTATAAATGGTTAGTACGCTGAATTATTTTTCTTGCCCCTGCTCTCTTGAAGCTATAAAGAAAAAGGCACACATTTTATTTTCTGTGAAATGTTTTCACAGAAACTTTGAGGTGACGAGCATCTGCAACTAAAAGACCATGAAAAAGGGAAGAGTTTACAACCTGGGTCTTCATTGGCACAAGAAGGCAAGGGAAGAGGAAGTATTCAAGCCAAGGAAAAACATTTTTATACCGTGATTTTCAAAGTGGAGCTGTCTGGATGAACAAACAGCCTCTTTCCTGGTCTGCTTTTTCCACTTTTTGTTGGCTTCTTCTTTTTCTGTCATCTTTATTTCTCTCAAATTGTTTTTTTTTAACTAATCTATACCTTTACTAGCTTCTTTCCATAGTTAACTTGCTAGTCCGCTATTCTAACATTTCATAAAGTTTTGTGGACTTGTGATAATTATTTTCTTGGTTGAACACCCATAGTTCCTCCATAAAGAAATCGGAACGATTGAGTTAGAAAGATAAGCTGGAAAGGTACAAGGAGCTAAGTTTCATCTGTTGCTGAAAAATTAGCATTTATGGAAAAACAAAGCAAAATTGAACAAAACACAAAAAGGTAACCAGTAAGCAGCCAGCTTTACTTAAACTGCAAAGATCTTTTTTTCTGACTGCTATCATCATTGTGGTGCATGATATTTGGGTTTTGAGGGAGATACTTCTTCAATTCTCAATCCATTTACAGGGCAGTAAAAGTTACCAAGAAGTGACTCCTCCCAAGTAAAACTACATGTATGTACATTTATACTGTAAGGGACATTTAAAATTTAACAGGAGTTTGTGTCCAGTTAACTGCTTTTGTTCACGCTGCAAGGTGTAATGCAGCTAACCATGTTTCCAGACATCATGAACTCTCTTTATTGTTAAGTGTAGCTGAGTCCCTTCGGATTCATCGCCACTCTGCATGTAACAAAAGGAAGCATTGCCCACTCCTGTGCCAGCCTCATAATTGTGCATCTGTTTGAGCGCATTGTTGCAGCCACCGTACCGTTCCATTCTGTCAAAGGTCTTTCTTTTTGTCACTGCCTCGCGCTCTATTCACCAAGCCTGATACTCGTTTTCAGGGATCAGTCTCTCATACTATGTCCAAAGTAAGTGAGATGAAGTTTCACTATCCTTGCTTCAAAGGACCATTCTGGCTTTACTTATTCCAAGACAGGTTTATTTTGACAGTCCATGGAACTTTCAGTATTCTTTATCAAAAGCATCATAATTCAAATGCATCAATTCTTTTTCAATCTTCCTTATTCAATGTCTAGCTTTCACATGCGTATGAAGTGATTGAAAATAATCTGGCTCGAATCTGGTGCACCTTAGTATCCAAAGTACCGTCAGTGATTACTAACACTTTAAAGACATCTTGTGTAACAGATTTACCCAATATCAGGTATTATTTAATCTTGTGACTGCTGCTTTCATGCACACTGATTTTTGCTCTTTAAAATTAATCAAAATTTTTGAGCTTCAATCTTTTCTTTGCTTATTATGATGTTACCTATTGATCCACTCATTTTCTTTATAATGAGTTGCAATTCATATGAAGGCTGAGGTCCTTGATCTTCATCAGCAAGTGCTTTAAGGCACCCTCATGTGCAGCAAGCAAGATTGTGTCATCTTTATATGAGAGGTAGTTAATAAGTCTCTCCCCACTCCTGGTCTACTGACCGCCCAGCCCCATATAGTCCATCTTCCCCAATCATTTGCTCAGCATTAAGTAGATGTGGTGAGAGGCTACAGCCCTGGCACACACCTTTTAAAACTTGTAGTATTACCTTGTTTTGTTCACACAACTGCCTCTTGACCCATATGCAAGTTCTGCTTGAGCAGAATAAATTGTCCTGGAACTTCCATACTTCTTAGGGTCCATACATTTGAATGTCTTTGCCTAGTAAATGAAACATAGTAAACCTCTTTCTGGTATCTCTATTGGCAGCCAAGAGGTGGCAACAAGGTTATTACTTGTTTCATAATCTCTTCTGATCTGACTGAGCCTCTGAAAGCTCCCTATGAATACGTTGAGGCAACTGTTATTGGTTGATCTTCAGCCCATTTTTACTATTGTGTGATATTAATGCTATTGTTGTATAACTGGAGACTTCTTCTGGGTCTCTCTTCTTCCAAAGGGGTAAAAATATGGGTCTCTTCCAGTCAGTTGGCCAAGCAGCAATCTTCTACCTTCCTTGGTAGAGATAAGTGAGTGCTTCCAGTGCACCATCAGCTCGTTGAAACACTTCAATGGGGAGTCCACCCATTCTTCGAGCCTTGTTTGTGGCTCATGTTTTCAGTGCAGCTTGGACTTCTTCCTTCAGTACCACTGACTCTTGATCATAGGTTACCTTTTGAAATCATAGATGTTAACTAGATTTTGTTAATGACCTTTTTAAACAGACACTTTATTAGTTGTTTTGAGGTCAGTTCAGAGATATTATGAAAATTTTGTACGTGATTCTTCATATGCATACTAGAATCCAAAAATGCAACGTAGAAACAATTCAGTTTCTAAATTCCAGTGACTTTCCTGCTCTAAATTTGGGGACATTTTAAAAACGAAGTTACCATGTACCATTATCTTTGAATGTTGACAAGCTGTTACATCTTAAGTCCCACTAGTATACAATTTGATGTCACATATACCACACACTCAAATGTTCAACCTTTCATAGCACATAGCAAAGTTATCAGGAAAACTACTACTGACAAAGAAGTTACAGAATGACCACAGTTCTGACAAGAAAGCCATGATGACAGCATGGTTAAATGACATAATTTTAAAAACAAAGCATGAAGACAAAATTTCAAATGTTCAAGTCAAACGAATGCATGACAGGGACTCCAAATTGACATGAACTATGTTTTTTATTAAAGGTATAAAAACTCCCTCTCCCCAGCATGGAATGTTATGTTGACACTTTAGACAGTCAAATCTTCACACTATTCAACAACAACTAGTAAATGATTTCACTTCGTTTAAAAGGCATTCATACTTTAAAAGGTGTGTCGGGTGGGGGTTGAAATGGGATTTCCTCCTTAAAAATGTTTCCAAAGGTACCAGAAAAACCTGAAATTTGCAAAAATAATTAATAAAAGTGTTTCTCTGAATTGTATAAGAAGGGAGATATCAGGATCCACTGATAAGACAGGGTAGATATACATTAATGAGACATGGTTCTTTTTCCCCTGCTTCATCAGCAGTAAGAGTCTCCTTGTTTTTTTGTTTTTCCATCTTCTTCTTTTCCCTTTTGCTTGTCCTTCCTTGTCTGAAGATTTATCCTTTCCTGCTGTCTTTTGGCTTCCTTTCCCCTTTTGCAGGCACAGATTTCTCTGACAACCTTGCTGATCTCCCTGCTCCTTGGCTCCTCTGGAGGCCTCAGAACACCAGGCTAGGAAGGCTTTCTCAAGTTGTGTTTCCAGGCCCCTACTGCTCTGCCAGCCGTCTAAGCTGCAAGCACCACAGTGGGGTCTGGAGGAGAATCACGGACTTGCTTTTTTTAGTACAGTGACTCTGTACTACTTTATTTTCACTTCCTTTTGACAATTTCTGTGCCATTTATTATTTTGCCCATAAAATGTTCAATATTGCAACTGGAGTCCTGAATTTTTCCTTATTTCTCTTAATTTAAATTCTGGAGAGTACGTTCCTCCTTTTTGGTTGTCTAGTTCTAGGTCTTTGCACATTTCATTATAATTCTTCACTGTGGCTTTCCAACTGCATTTGAAATTTTGTGTTCAGCCCTTCTACTTCATTTCTTACATTTGCCTCAACTACCCTATAGTTAAGAACAAGGGTCAGAGTCTTTTATAACTACCACTTTGCTCCTTTCTGACATATAGTTATATCCCTGTCTGAAACTAGCCCACGCTCCAAGAGAACAGAGGGCAGCTTCAATGTTTCTTTTCATTCTTTTACAACTATGCAGATCAGTGTTTTGATCTGATGAGAAAGGGAACTCGAGGGTTCTGTCTTATATTTTTAATAATGTTTTTCTTTCTTCATGGATGATGCTCTTGGTATCACCCCATACTCCATCAGGTCTTTTGTTATTAGTGTTTAATGCATCAACTTGCTCTAGAGACATTTTCCAAACTAAGATGGGATACCCAAGGTTGTAATTTGTCTGTTATGGACTTGTTTGAATTGTCTTAAGCTTGAGCAGTTGATGGTCGGTTTCACAGTCAGCCCCTGGCTTTGTTTTAGTTGCTGATGCTGAACTTCTCCATTGTCTTTTCCCACAGACACATTCGATTTGATTTGTGTGCAACCCACAGGCATAATCTCTATTTGCGTTGTTTTGAAAACAGATTTTCAATGAACTACTTGCTGGTCTTGTCCAATCCTCTCATGCAATCTCTAGCTTCATTTTTATCACCAAGGGCATCGTTTTCAGTTACTGTTTCTTCTTCTTTGTTGCCAACTTCTGCATTCCAATGGCCAATAATTAGCAATCCATCTTGATGACATATTTGATCAATATCAGACTGAAGATATTGGCACAATTTTTCAGTTTCTTCACTAGCTTTGGTGGTTGGTGCAGAAATTTAAAGAAAATGGAAGTGCCATGGACTGTCAGGACAAATAAATCTGTCTTAGAATAAGTACAACTTGAATGCTCCTTCGAAGGAAGGATGGGGAGACTTTAGGGGGGGGTGGTGGCGACTTCTGGAGAATGTCACCATGCTCATAAAGTAGAGGGGCAGCTGAAGGAAAAAGAGGCTGGGCAAGATGACTTGGCACAATGGCGGTCACAATGGGCTCAAACGCAAGAGCGCCTGTGGGGCTGGCACAGGATCCTGTGGTGCTTCCTTCTGTTTTGTGCCGGGTTGCTCTCAGTTGGAGCTGATTTGATGGCCTCTAGCCACAGCAAGGTTCTAGCCTCACAGCACACAAAAGCCACCAGAGTAAGTAAGCTGACATGCAAGTGGTGGGGGTTGAAGTTTAGGTTTAGTTCATTGGCTTTTCAAATGAATAAATGTTCTCTATTTTTTAAATGCAAAAAAATAATGACAAGATTGCAAAATTTCTGCTATTTGAGTGGAATATAAGGCAGTGAAAGAACTACCTGGTGAAAGGCTTTGCAGTGCTTTCCATGACTCAAGAAAGGTTTTGAATTTTAAAATTCAATAAGACTCAACTTTCTATCTTAACTGGCATCCCATTGCACCATGTAAAGTTGGGGGGGGGGTATTCTTTTGATCAGATGAGGGAGAAAGGAAGGATTTAATTGCTGAATTGTGAAAATTGATCAAATTTGTGAGAGAATAAACATCTTTTGTATATGTGGGGCAAAGATCCTTAAGTATAGGCTGTCACATTCTCTTGGAGAATGCAAACCGATTGCGGTTGAGTTACGTTAGGGAAAGGGGAATCTTTGCTCTTGGATAATGTGGCAGTCATCTGCTTATGTTAATTTTATGATTGAGATGTAGGGGTGCAGTCTAGCCTGTTAATCTGGAGATAACCATTGAGTAGCAAATGAGGCATTTATGTGGGCATGGCTTTCTCCTAAGACTTCTGGAAAATCTCACGATATTTCCCTCATGAAGATGAGACGGTATCTTCCACAGTGGTTGGGAGTTAGTCTCAGCGACGGTGAATCATTGTCAAGACAAGATGGCAGCATCTGAGAAGCTGGAACAACTGGAGGAGAGACCACAAGGCTTTGCTTGATGGAGCCAGACCTCTGAAGCTGGGGTGGCCACATGGAGACCTCCGCCAGTGATGAGTTGCTTCTGCTGTTGATGGACCCTGAGCCCTGGAAGCAAGGAGCCACGTGGAGATCCCTGCCAATGCCGGGATTCTGCACCCACTGACCTGTGACTTCATGAGTTGGCAGGAGACTTTATAGACTGATTTCAGGCACATGGGTTAATATAGGGCTTATGACTTTGAACTGGACTGGGCTTAATGTCCTGTTCTTCTTGTATATAACCTTTTCTTTATATCTATATGTGTGTCTATGAAATTTGTTCCTCTGGTCTACCCGGATAACAAAGAGGATATTTTGTGCACTTTTTTAAAAAGTCTAATTTTCCTAAGTCAAGAAACAAAAGTCAAAAGCAATTGGGAAAAGATACACATATGGCAGTCAGAAAGCTGGATCCCAAAGTTTATTGAATGTTGCTCAATCATTTCCCTTTATACTATTGAAAGCAAGGGTAAGAAGAATGTTCTGAGTGCTTATTCAAAACACAGAACTTGCAGTCTTGAGGCCTTTACCATTGGGTTCTTGCCAATGCACCCCAATCCCTATGCTTCTTCTGGTTTTTAATAGGTGTGGTGGGCCCATTTGCTGTTGAGCCAGCCAAAGCTGCTAGATTATTTCATGATTTTTATAACCTAAATAAGTAGATTATTGGGTGGTGAACATGGTTAGTACATTTAGCTGCTAACCGAAAGATTAAAAGTTTGAGAAACCTTAGAAGAAAAACCTGGTGATTTACTTTGCAAAGATCACCATTGCTTTTCAGAGACACATGGGATGGTATGAACTGGTATTGAATAGACAGCAGACTACACAGCAACTATATATATGACTTGATGTGCACAATGGCTGTTAAGATTTCTGCACTAATTTCATTTGCACCACATTGGAAATTAATGCCGAATCCAACACATCATATATTAAAAAGAAATTTCACTGAATTAGTTCTCCCTCACCTACTCTAGTTTCTTTCTCTTCCAAATATGCAAATCTTATATATTTTACTTCAACTTGAAACACAATCATATATGAATTCATAACTTGGTGAAGTTGGTCAAGTCTCTGACTTGAATAGGGGTCTAATTAGTGTTGTTTATTAGCTCTTATGCATCCACAAGTTGTTGGATGGTATGCATTCTACGTGGTCTTCTACTAAACCAAAGATTGGCAGTTCAAATGCTCCCAGAGTAGTTTCGAAATAGAGAAGTGGTGATCTGCTTCTTCAAGTTCACAACCTTAAAAATCTGTGGAGGTAATTATATTTGGACCCACACAGGGTTGTTATGAAGTGGACTCCATTAGACAGTACTCACCAAAGTGTAGAACTATTTATTCCATGGCCTCAATTGTATTATTAGATGAGACACTAAAAAACACTTTTAGGATGCTATGATGAAGTGTGAAAAACTGGAAATGAAGGAGGATAAAAAAGTGACTACACGCTCTTTCAATGTGTCATTTTCTAACAGATTCATCCAAGGATTATTTCATCTTCAAGGAGAATTTTAGTGAAATATTCCTTATTGAGGCTCAGTCTATAAAATCACATTTAATTTAATTGATTTTTTTGGCATCACTGTCCTCTGGCGGAAGTGGGAGGTCCGACCTTGCTCCTGGAAAGCTGTTGCTGGATTTGAACCATCAGCCCAGTGGGCCGCAGTTCCTCACTCAACCCCTAGGCCACCGGGTCTCAGCCTAAAATCACATTTTAACTTATAATTCTTTTATCCAGTATCGATGCAAATGATTTCAGTCTACTAGTAAAAAACAACTCTAGTGGTTATAATTTAATGGTCCTTGTCACACTAACCAGTTCTTTAGTTACTCTAACAATTTCATTCCACGATTTCCTTTTCAGTGCCTATTTAGATATAATCAGTTCTTCAAATGCTATTTTTCCTCAGGTCTGCAATTTAGTTGATTCTCTCATTGAAGAGTTAAATAAATATGTGTCACATGATCATTTTATATTTATACAAGTAATAATTACAACTTAAAGATTGCATTTTGAATTTCTTCCCCAAAAGCATAAATGATCACTACTCATTAATTCAGTTCAGTGAAATTTTCTTTGCCAAGACATTGAGGGATTCATTAATATTAAAAGAATAAGCTGAATATCTATAGTCTAGTAAATAATGAACTTCTGCTATAGAATTACTTTTGGTTTTTAAGAAGACATAACACAATAACAAATTTGACTTATGTAGTAAGTGTTCTAATCTAATACAGGTTCAAGGTTAACCTTTAGGTTGAGTCTTGGACCAAAAACTACCAGACCCCTGACTATCACAAGTCTATTATGTAAAAATGAGGCCAGGAGCCTATGCAGCCTGAAAATGTGTTCCTGAAAAAATAAGTGGTTGGAAACCTGGCTATGATTACAGATCTGTAGCTTTAGCAAAGATAGTTACAAAATAAATAAACAAAAGACTACGTTTCCATACATACTCATATTCATATTCTCATATTCACCTGCAGTCATATCTTATTCATTTTAGAGACAAACAACCTCCATTCTCAAAGAGTTTAATTTTTGGTTCTATCTTGTCCCAGCAAAGTTCAAATGAATATGGAAGACAAGCTCGTGCCATGTTCCTTGCTGACTCTTTTTGCTTTCCTCTAGAAATTTGTGCATGCAAAGCAGTAAGTGCCCTATAGTCAATGTATTTGGTATTAAGTAAATGGCTCATTAATGTAAATACTTCATTGTGTAAATTTAGTACTAAAGATTATGAATGTGTATTCAAGAACAGAGACAACATCTTGGTTGGGTTTTTCAGTGCCTGGCATGCAGAAGATCCACTGCTCACTAGTCAGGTTCCTGTGCTCATGTGGCTTATCTGTTGTGATAGGGGAAACTGTACCATGGGTATTGGAAACAGGAGCCTACGATAGACACTTTTCAGTGGAACTTCCAAGCTAAGATAAATTGAAAGGAAAGGATTGGAGATTTACTTCTGAAAATAAGCCAATAGAAGCCTTCTGGATCTCAGCAGAGTATGTCTTGATATTCTTTTGAAAGACAACCCTTTAAGATGGAGAACACTCAAAATAGAAAGTGGCTTTGTCAATAACCTCACACCATTGTGAAAGTATTATTGTAGGGCAAGACAGTATTTTGTTCTGTTGTACATGAGGTTTCCATGAGTTGGCATCAACTAGAAGAGAAATGAGAATAAATTAATGGATATTTGATTACCTTACATCCATTCTTTTTTATTTCCTAGGTGAGAGGTAATTTTAAGGTAAATGGTAATTTCTAGACTGATGTTAAATAAAGATTAGAAAAGCAAATGGTATATATTCAGAGAGTAAATACAAGGTCATAGAAAACTCTTTTAAAAATCTTCTGAATAGTTTAATTATTGCCACACTGCAAACTGTATCATGATAAAAAGAAAATCTTTCAACAATGATCTTTCCCAATTTTCTCTGTCTGTATGTGAGATATTGCCTATGCCAAGACATTTGAATGTATGGGTCATAACAAACTATGGTTAGTCTTGAGAAGAACATGATTTCCAGAATGACTCATCAGGCTTATGTAGAACTTGTATCTGATCCAAAAGGCAGTTGTGTATGTAGAATAAGGGAATATTGCAGGGTGCAAAATCAGGAAAGGTGTGAAAGTGTTATACCCTTTCCCATTCTCTTTCAATCTTTGTGACCTATGTGCTGCATGAATGATTAGAGAAGGTGGGTTATATTAAGAAATACTCAGCACTAGGATTAGAGCTAAGTTTATTAACAGTCTATCATGTGCAGATGTGTTAGTCTGGGTAAACTAGAGAAACAAAATCATAGGCACACATATGGATATAAGGGAATGTTTTATATGCTAAAGAAATGGAACACTGAGAAAGCATCCCAAGGCAGTCCAGTTCAAAGTCACAAGTCCGTTATTAGTCCATATGCCTGATACCAGTCTATAATGTCTCCTTCTGACTCACGAAGTCACAGGGCAATGAGTGCAGTTTCAGCGCTGGCAGAGGTCTCCCCACGGTTCCTCGCTTGCAGGACCCAGGGTCCAGTGGTGGCAGAAGCAATTCATCCCTGGTAGGGGTCTCCACATGGCCTCTCCAACTTCAGAGGTCTAGCTCCATCAGGGCAAAGCTGTGTGGGTTCTCTTCCAGCTCCTTCAGCTCCTGGGATGTTGTCATCTTGTCTTGTTCATAGTTCATTGTCTGTGAGACTAACTCCCAACAACTGGGGAGATAGTTTCTCATCTCCACGAGGGAAATATAGCAAGATTTCCCAAAAGTCTCAGGAGAAAGCCATGCCCACATGGAGGCCTCATTGGCTACTCAATGGCTGTCTCCAGATTAACAAGATAGGCTACACCCCTACATCTCAATCATGAAATTAACTTAAGCATATGACTGCCACAGCAGATGAGACAATATTGCTTGCTGCAAGTGAGGAGAACCATGGATTGCAGTGCTCAGTATTGATTACAGTTCAACATAAAGAAGATAAAAATTCTCACAACTGGATCAATAGGTAGCATGATATATGGAGAGAAGATTGAAGTTGTCAAGTATTTTGTCTTGCTTGGATTCATAATCAAGGCTCATGGAAACAGCAGTCAGGAGTTTTAATGATGCAATTCATTGGATAAATCTGTGGCATAAGACCATTTTAGAGTATTGAAAAGTAGGGAGGTTCCTCTGAGGACTAAGGTGTGTGTGATCCAAGCCATGGTATTTTTCAATCACCTCACATCTATGTGAAAGTGGGACATTGAATAGAGAAGACTGAAGTAGAATCTATGCATTTGGATTGTGGGCATACCGAAAATACCATGGACTTCCAAAAGGACAAACATATTTGTCTTAGGAATACTAGATGAAAAGCCAATGTACTCATTAGAGACAAGATGACAATGCTTTGTCTTATATACTTTAGATACATTGTCAGGAGAGACCAGTTCTTGGAGAAGCATATCATGTTTAGAAAGTAGGAATCAGTGAAAAAAGAATAAGGTCTTCCAAGAGATGGGTCAACCCACTGACTGCAATAATAGACTCAAGCATAGGAACAATTGTGAGTGTGGTGCAGAACCAGGTAGTGTCTCATTCGGTAGTGGATAAAGTCACTATGCATCAGAACCAATTTGATGGTTCTAGGCCCCACAACTCAATGACACCTAATATGTGTCAGAACCCTTCTTTGTGATGTAATCAGTTTGAATTTGACTTTAAATGACTCCATCAACCAGTGCTATAATTTGACAGCCCATTGCTTAACTTGGAATGGCTAATGGTCTTGCCCCAAGGAATCCACTGGTAGTTCTCATGACATTATGATATTACCCTGCAGGGATAGCAGGATGGCAGATAAAGAAGGTTCTTTCTGAAGTTGAAAAGTCTCCCTATTCCTAGCAAATCTTTCTTAATCCTAGCTTTATAATTTTGTGAACCCATTTTTAGAGTCATACCAGTTTGTTTTAAGTAAAATGGGTATCCATTTTTTGAATTTTCACTTTAATGCCATACTTCAGAAATAAACACAAGTGATTGGATATTTCTTCAGACATCTTATTTTAAATTTCCCTATCAATAAATGTTCAGTGAATGTAAGCTGACATCAGCCCTATCCCTGGCATTTTCACATGTCTGTTCAGAGTAGCTTGGCTTTCAATCATGTTACACTCCTTGGTTTGACAGTCAGATATGTCCCCAGTTTCCAAAGTTTTAGCATTATTTTAAGTTCCTAGTTTTTATAGACATTACTTACAAGGAAAAAGAATCTAGGGGCTGAGTCCCGGTGGCGTAGTGGTTTTTTGCAGAACTGTGGCCCACAGGGTTAGTGGTTCAAATCCAGCAGCAGTTCTCCAGGAACAAGGCTGTGCTTCCTACTCCCACCAGGGCAGTGATGCTCCCCTCTCAAAAAAAAAAAAAAAGAATAAAAAAAGAATCTAAGTGTTTTCATTCATTAAATACTTACTATGGGTTAGGCAACTGTAATTATTACTTACTGATTATGCAAAGGAATTCAACTGTGTGAATTATTGAAAAAGCACTAAATAGTATTGAGAAGACTGGGAGTTCCAGAACACTTCATTGTTCTCATATGAACCAGAACATGGTTCAAGGGGCAGTTATTTGAAGAGAATAAGGAAACATTACATGTTAAAAGCAACCAAATATATATATATATATACATATATATCACACATATATACATATATACAAACTATGACTATGAAAGTGGAGTTTGAGCTCACATTTAATTATAAACCTTAATAAGAACAATTAGCTCTTATAAGGTGACCCTTCTAGATACTTGGCTTCATAAAGAAATCACTGAAGATGTGGGTGGTATAACAAAGTGTGGTGAAAAACTCAGTTGGTGCCAGGCTATCAGAAAGATCAGCATCTAGAGCAATGATTCTCACCCTGTGGGGTCTCAATCCCTTTGGGGGTTGAACAACCCTTTCACAGGAGTCATACAATTCATAACCCTAGCAAAATTACTGCTATGAAGTAACAACAAAAATAATTTTATAGTTGGGGTGGGATCACCACAGCATGAGGAACTCCATTAGGAAGGTTGAGAGTCACTGCTATAGAGTCTTAAAAGTAAAAAGCAAACAGTGATGGGTCAGCCAGCTAAGTCTACACTGAAAAAACACACCAACCAAAGTAACCAAAGAATTATTAACAGTAAAACAGAAGATCAGAAAGAGAGACTGCACCAGAGATTAAATTCTGAGTTCTTGGCTTACTGAAGGCTATGAATGACAATGAAAGTCCCCAATATCTTTATCAAGCCCTCGTTTGGATCGAGTATCCATCGAGTCCCCACGGTCCATTGACCAAGCATATGAAGCAGCTTGCCCTCAGACAGAGTGCATTAAAGTGTGGATTACTACTGATATAGCTAGGGTAAAATTTAGAATCTCATCGTTTTCTTTCTTTTTGACTAATTTTCGACATGTTCTAGTTTTTATTCCACTCTGCCATCTTTTGAGCTGAAGTTCGTTTGTGTTCCAGTCTGTTGTAGTTGCTTGTTTGGGAGGTTTATATTTGGTTGTTGTCTTAACTTTTCTTCTCAAATGATTTTCCTTAAAGAAAACCTAGTATAGCAACATCTATGGAGACAGTAAATAGACAAACAGTTTCTTAAGGGTATGACAGGGGAAGTTGGGAAGAAAAAGGAACTAATATTAATGAATTCAAAAATGAATAAAATATTCTCACATTGATTGGAATGATGAATGCACAACTTTCTGTAATACATTTGAGTACTGAATTATATGATACATGAATTATTAATCAATAGAACTATTAAATTCTACACAGATAAAATTAGGAAAGGTGTGTATCAGGGTTGTATACTCTCCCCATCAGTATTGCATCAGTATGATGAGCCAACAATCAATGAAGTCGGGCTCTATAAAGGGGAGTATGGCATCAGGATGGGAGGAAGGCTTATTAACAATATCCCCAATGTAGATGCCATAACCTGTTTACTGAAAGTGAGAAGGACTTGAATCACTTGCTGATGATGATCAAGGATTGCAGCTATCAATATAGATTATAACACAATGCAAAGAAAGTAAAAACCCTCACAAGGGGACCCATAGGGAACATCATGATAAACAGAGAAAAGATTGAAGTTGTCAAGGATTTCATCTTGCTTGAATACACAGTCATTGCTCATTGAAGCAACAGTCAAGACATAAAACAAATAATTCTTTGGGCAAATTTGCTGCACAGAACCTCTTTATAGTGTTGAAGACCAAAGATGTTATTTTGAAAACTAAGTTTCACCTGATGCAAGTCAGGGTATTTCCCGTCACCTCATATGCATGTGAATGTTGGATATTTAATGCAGAAGAGTGAAGAAGAATTGAAGCATCAAATTATGGTTCTGGTGAAGAATATTGAAAGTATACTGTCTTGCCCAAAGAAGAAGCAAATTTGCCTTGGAAGAAGCACAGGCAGAGTGCCTCCGAGAAGAGAGGGTGGTGAGATTTCTTCTTCTGGACTTTGGGCAGCCTATCAGAGTAGACTGGTTGCTGAAAAGGGACATTGTTCTTGGTAAAGTAGAAGAGCCACACAAAAGCGAAGACCTTAAATGCAACTATGAGCCCAAACATAAGAATAATTGTCAGGATGGTACAAGATCAGATGGTGTTTAATAGGGAGAATTACTTGAAGGTCAAAATAACTCAGAAGACTTTATTTTAAAATCAGAGCAGCCAGCAATATTTATTCTCTGAATGTTGAAAAAAATGGTGGGAAAGAAAACCAGCAAGGCAGCTTGTTTAGTAAGTGAACCAGTCAGATGATATTCCTGAAGGCTCCTTCTGGATGTTTTCTGTGTGCATCCATACTTGGGTGTAGTGTGATGAGTGGTTCTGCTAAGAAACCAGAATTTAAAGAATAAACAAGGCCAACAGAATAAACAGAACAAACCATGATTGTTGGGGAAGTTTGAAAGGCAAGCTCTTTTGCAGTCTTTGCTCACAATCCCGGGCTTTTGGGAAGGTGGCCAAAGTTTTTCCTCTGAGAGCTCTTGTTAATGGCTTATTGCAGTCCGTTTGTTTGATTTGTCAGTGACTAGTGTAAGGACCCACACAAGCATCAACAGACCGAGGCTGCCCTTGGGGGAACCTAAAACACTGATCACTGCTTACTGAATAATTTCTTGTGCATATGTGGATATGGAAAGGAAAGAGAGGAAGGAGAGGAATAGTGAGACACAATTGGGGTATTTTCATATCTTCACAGGCATGTGCAGGTACACACATGCGCATGCACATGCGCAATTATTGGAAAAGAGTTGGAGGAACTTTGGGTAGTTATAACTGAAATTTCAAGCTAAAGGACATATCTTTCTAATTTCCCCCTCTCATTTTATATTTCTCAAGAGCTCTCCTCTGAGGAACTTAAGAAGTTCATATTGCCCCATAAGGACTGACCACTTGATAATTAAATGAGTAAATCAAGTTGAATGAGTAAGAAAATAAAATTTATGAGGTTTGTGAAAAGAAAATGATGAATGAAACAGTCACTCATTCACACATTATTGGGAAATATTGGGAAGAGGGGTTCTTTGCCTTTATGCAGCAATGACAAGTGAGTTAAACAGAAACAATAAATATGATAACTAGAGAGGAAGAAGACAGGAGAATCAGGAGTCCTAAAAGGCAAGGAAGACCCCTGGAGGTCCACTGGTCCAGTGCTCAGCTGCTAACCAAAATGTTTGTGCTTCACACCTACCAGACAGTCCTCTGCAAGAGGAAAACAGGATGTTGTGCTCCCGTAAAAATTACCACCTGGGAAATGTTAAGGGGCAGTTCTAGTCTGTCTTACAAGGTTACTGTGAGATGGAATTAACAACATGGCGGGAGTTTGGGAGGGGCTCTTATTGTGTCCAGCGGAATGGTCAGCTTGAAACTTATTGAGAAGTCTGGAAAGAGATGAGGGAATTAGCGGCCACCTGAGGTCTGAATAGTTCAAACACAGATAAGTGCTGGAACAGCAATTCTAAATCCTGAGTATGCTTGGGATGTTCAAGGAACAGCCGTAGGCCAGTATAGGTGGGATAAAGTGTGGTAAGGGTGGACAGAGGATAGGAGAATTTATGATAAATGGTAGTGGGTGACAGAGTATGCTGGGTCTTCTGGAACACTGCAAGAATTTTGAATTTTACTTTGGATTACATGAT
This sequence comes from Nesogale talazaci, assembly GCA_004026705.1. Lineage (NCBI taxonomy): Eukaryota > Metazoa > Chordata > Mammalia > Afrosoricida > Tenrecidae > Nesogale > Nesogale talazaci. The sequence continues at coordinate 33,283 of PVJH01002083.1, read as the reverse complement.
GAGTCGTTGTAGGGTTTCCAGCAGAGGAGAGCCATGACCTGATTTACATATAAAGACTTACTCCAGCTGTTGTGCAGAAGTGGATTCCCATGGAATGAAGGCAGCAGCAGAGAAACTATTGCACCAATCCCAGGGAGCTGATGGCTTGTCAAGATGGAGTTATGGAGACAGCAAGAAGAAGTCATACTTGGGAGATGTTCATCAGTTAAATTAGAGGCACCAAATGTCTCAGAAATTAGGTCAAAGTCATCAATATTTCTGGAAAGAACATATTTAAGATGTACCAGAAGTCAAGGATGACCCCAAAGTTTTAGTCTAAGTCACTACAAAGGCTTAGTAGTTAACATAAGGCAGGGAAAACCACAAAAGAAACTGTGGGCTGTGGGACACGTTAAGCTTGACATGCTGAGTAGCCACTGGATATATGAGTCTTTCCTGGAGATCAATAGATGGGAACCTGTAGCCCAATTGCCTATTAGCTAGGAGATTTTCAATTGAATTCACCCAGAAAATCCTTGGGAAGGAAAAAAAAGGCCTTGTGATCTACTACTGAAAGATTATAATCATTGGAAATCATATGGAGAACCTTTCTCCTTTAAGAAAGTAGACACATGGCATCATCTCAATGATAACTGGTTTCATCCGTAGATGGGATTTGAAGCCAACGCATATGAATGAAGTCACTAGGTCACTAAGGGAGTTAAAGATGGGTCAAGAAGTGAGCCCTGAACCACCCAGTAGTAAGAAATTGAGGAGAAAAGGTGATGTGAACAAAGAGATTTAGAGGAAGTAGCCAGTGATGTAGAAAACAACCGACAGTCAAGAAAGCTCATTACAGAGTCAAGAATGGCTGAGTGGGTGAAATGCAGCTGCAAGCTGATGAGGACGCTATGAACTCAGCAGCACGGAGACCACTGATGATGTGCTCAGGTGAGGAAAGGTAGGAAGTCTGATATTTTTCAATGAAGGAAGTCATGATAATTTCTCTTTTTAAGATTTTCCAGTGGATGCACTGGTAGTCAAGGATCTTATAAAGTGCAAACATGTGTTGGAAAGGGGGTGGCAGTGATATCTCAGAGAGAAGATGGGCTAGTCCTGGAGTCACTGCACTGTCAATTGCAGGAAATAAGCAAAGGTGGTGCATGGGAGTGCCCTCGGGCTGTCCACATCCCACTGGAAATCTGCATTGCTTGCAGAGTTCTTGTATTTGAGGGAGTCAACACAGCTAAGGAGGGCCTCTGCAGCTCATTCAACCACATGCTCACCCAACAAGGCTCAGGAAGAAGGTGTTCCTTAAAGTCAGGCCACTGAGCAGCAATAGCAAACAAAAAGCCAGTTTCCCAGGAGCTAGCTTCAGCCTTTGGTGACCCCACATAGCTGAATTTTGGGAAGCAGATAGTTTTCAATTGCCAAATTTTGGAAGTAAACAAACCAGGCTTTTCTTCTGAGGGACCTCTGAGTATACTCAAACCTCCAATTTCTGACTACTGGTCACTTGATTCTGTAGAAGGAGGAGCTGATCAACAGGGTGCAGTTTGGACATCCCAGGCCCTTGGAGAAAGACCCTTGCTGAGGAGAGCTGTGATCTGGAGCGAGTCTTGAGCCTAATGTCCTTGTCAGGGCAGTCCTGAACTTGGAGCACTTGGTTCAATACATTGAAGAATTTCTTGATAACTTGTGTGGCGGGACAATTGCATATTGTGGATCTGATGGTGATGCGCAGAGTTGAGTGCAAGGGAGCACAAAGAACTTGTGATGAAAGACAGAGCCATGGGTCTGCTGGTTGCCTCAGATATGTCAGCATTGACCTATACACACACACCTTCCCCAACCATGGACCACTAGTGTACACTTGTAACCTGAGCTCAGACAGATCTGACAGTCTCCCAGAGAGTTTCAGCTTGAGCTAATAGCACATAATTCAGCCCCTTCAGTGAGACTTTCCTAGAAATGCAGGCATGGACTTTTGTGGGTTCAGTTCAGAAACTAATTTTCTCTGAGAGAGTAAGAATACAGCTCCAAGCATTTGTTCATTTTCAGCATGCAATTGGATGAAATCTCAGTCATCATTGCCTCTAGCTTGCTTCTTCTCTTGTACATTTGTCCACACTGTCCTTCTTAGTATGTAATTTGTGAGATACAATCGGGGTCTGTATTTTGGGTGATTGGCAGTAGGATTTTCCCTTGTAGCATATGGAAGCGAATCTTGATTTCTGTTCACCAGGAAACAGAGGTACCCAAACCAACAAACTGAACTTATTGTCCCAGAAGTTGACTCTGGCTCAGTAACAGCACTCAAGACAAGAGTGGAAAAGCACCCCAGTGTTTCCTGTGTTATATCTTTACAGAAACAGACTGCCACATCTTTCTCGGCTGGAGGATTCAAATTGCCAATCTTATAGTTTGCATCAGAGCATTTAAACACCATGGTTCCTACAAAGAGGTATAGCTAAGATATAATGCAGCTCAAAGATAAAGCTTAGGAGGAAAAGTTTAGCATTGGCTGACTGCGCCAAAGTGCTGGTTCCTCCATTGTTGTGAGCTACAGTGCAGTGACTTCTTGAGTGATGGAGATCTCATGCTCTATGGAGCAAAATGTCGCCCAGTCCCGTGCCACCCAACAGGCATTTGTAGATCGATTTATTATGATCCTCAGGATTTTCCTGGACTAATTTTTTGGAGTACATATCCAGGTCTTTCTCCCTAGTCTATTTTAGGAGCACAAATAATTTTTTTTTGATTGAGAAAAATTTTTATTCATCATCACATGGCACTTCAGCACCCATACACCCTTTACTTTAACCACCTCTATTTTTTTATTTGCTTCATTTTGGAAGGATTTTCATAGGGTGCTTCATAAATATCACCACAGTTATATAATCTGTCCAGGTTGGAAACATCCTACTCAACTAACATTTTTCCCCCCAATGATTTTATTGGGGGCTCTTACAGCTCTTATAGCATTCAATATATCATTTGTATCAGGCATATTTGTACACATATCGCCATATTCATTTCCAAATTTTTTTTCCACTTGAGCCCTTGGTATAAGCTCCTCTTTCCTCCCTCCCCCCCCTTTTATAATAATTATTTTTTTTGCCTTCTGGTGGGAGTGGGAGGCCCAGCCTTGCTCCTGGAGAGCTGCTGCTGGATTTGAACCGCCAAGTCAATGGACCACAGTCCCACAGTTAACAACTATGCCACTGGGTCCCCCCCTTTTTTAAGAATCATTTTACTGGGGGCTCATACAACTTCTATCATGATCCATACATACATCAATTGTATGCAAGACACATTTGCACACTTGTTGCCATCATTACTCTCAAAATATCCTCCCTCCACTTAGGCTTCCAGTACTAGCTCCCCATATATTCCCTCACCTCTCCCCACCCCTCCTCCACGAATCCTTAATAATTTACAAATTATTATCACTTTTTCATATTGTACACTGCCCAGTGTGTCCCTTCATTCAATTTTCTGTTGTCTGTGTCCCAGAGAGGAGGTTATATGTAGATCCCTGAAATTGGATCCCCCTTTCTATTCCACCATCCCTCCACCCTCCCAGTATCACCACTCCCCCCACAAGTCCCGAGGGATCATCTATCCTAAATTCCCCATGTTTCCGATGCCAGCATACATCCCCTGGTCTAGCTGGATTTGTCTGGTAGAATTGGGCTCATGCTAGTGGGTGGGAGGAAGCATTTGAGAACTAGAAGAGAGTTGCATATTTTGCTGTTAGGAGCACACATTACTTTAATGATATCTTCCCCCCAAAGCAAGCATGAGTGACATGTATCTTCTTGATATTGAAACCCAGAATAGAGAGACTGAAGCTATTAGCAAAGTGCCCCTGAAATGATAAAGGTCTTTTCTTATGCAGAGCATGCTAAAAGAGAAGAGGAGGAATGAGAATGGTGACAACAGTCACTTTTTTCTCTTGTACCCATTGTCCTTCACAATGTGCTTTGCTGTTCTTTGGAACTGAGCCTCCCTGTTCCATTTTCAATCAGTATGTCTTTGCTAAGGGTTTGCATTCAGTTTCTAATGGAAAAATTGAAGTTTGGATGTTCTAAGAGGTGACTCAGAAGAAAGGCCTGGTGATCTGTTTTCCAAAACTCGACCACTGACAATCCTGTGGAGCACAGTTCTCATCAGACACACAGGGATAAACCATAAGTTGGGAAAACTGTTGCTAGTTGATGGTAACCATAAGGACGTGTCCTTCCTGCATACAAACAGATTTCACATACAGAACAAGTAAGGTAAGGCACGTCAAAGCACCATCGAAGGGGTATAAGCTTAGGAAGTGATTTGTAGAGGTGGTGGAAGCTGAAGAGGAAAGCTCAAACGTCATGTATGAATTGTGATATGATGTGCTCAGCTTTTAGCTCTCCCTTTGGCAGACCTTCAAAGTTCGTTTTCAAAGGGCCAAACCATCATTCTCAAAATGTGAGTGTCAAGATGCTTCCCATCTTACATCACTCCCGACTCACTGTTAGAGCAAAAAGAAACACAAACAATGACAACGTACAGGGTGCTGTTTCAATGTCAGATAGAGTGTGATTTCATACTGTGCCTCCTTGATGTAAGGTGGGGTGGGGTGGGGCCAGGAGTAGGTAGTCATTTGACTGACCACAAACTCTTATGCCCTCAGGAAGATTGAAAGTTGCACCAGCAAATTAAGATCTAGAAGGGCTTTACTAGCATAAGCTTAGCTTGATTTGGGGCAAGATGGGGGAGGGTAAGGAAAAAAAAGTCTGTGCCAAGGATTTGCTGAACATGTTTAAAAAATATGCTGACAGGCTTTAAGTAAAAGCTCAAGATTACACCAGGGTAAACACTGTTGTTCATGTCTGACTAGACACGAACCGAGGCTCCAAGTGAACAGGGAATTTACAAACCATGCCAATAACAGCCTCCAGGGACTGGGGCTGCAGAAGGGGAGTGGGGCGGTCCATGTTGTATGGCTAGAAACCCCATTTTTAGATTTAGAAATTAAAACTAGAGTTAAAGGAGTGGCCCTTGGGACATCAGGAAAAGTGAGCAAGCAAGAGAGAAAGAAAAAGAGGGGAGTGTGTGCATACTCTGCTAGGATTGATGTAGAAAAATGGCTGAGAAAAAAACAGATGCTTTGTAAAATAATTCTTTAGGAGGAGAAAATGTGCCGGAACCAAAGAATTAACTGTTCCTATGCAATATGTGTCTTAAATTCTACACTGTGCTAAAAAGGCCCCATATACCTCAAATGAAAGCATAACTTCCCATGTGTTTGTAAGTAAAACTTAAACTTTATGACATTAGTTCTGAGTTAAAACTTCAGTGTACAGTGGTACTCAGTCACTGCTATCGACTCAATGTCCACTCATAGTGACCCCACAGAACAAGATAGAACTGCCCCAGGGGTTTCCAAGGCAGTAGCTGTTTATAGGATTAGAAAGTCCTACCTTTTTCTCAAGGAGCTGATAGTGGTTTTGAACTGCAACCCTTGCGTATCACAACCCAACAGGTATCCACTGCACCACACTATTCACATGTGACTAGCTGCAGAATGCAACATGGAAAACAGTAGCTAAAGGTAAGAGTATTTAATATCATCTCTTTGGATACAGTTTTAAAAGCTTTTGAAATAGATGTGGAGTGTATGCAGTAATAGAGCAGCTGATATCAATAGATTAGGTTTTCATCATGTACTTTAATTTTCTAGGTTTGCAGATGACCATATGATTGCTGAACAAATCAATTGCACTGAGCGGGTTAATTCAAGGATTTTTATTCAAATTTTATTGAAATTCAATTTAGTGAAATTAAAATTTTACACACACCAGGCCAACCATGTTTATGAAAGTAAAGCAATTAATCATCACATTTTCAGGCCCTAACAATCTTCTTAATAAGATCAACACTTTTTTTTTTTTTTTTTTTTGGCAATTCAATTCCTTTACCCTAGCATATCAGTGTGAAAAACTTCATACTCTTTCGCCCTCAGAGATCTGGTCCTATGTGATATTCAGCAACCCCTAGGGCATACTCACGGCAATGCAGTCTCCACAAAGACCCCAAGCTTCTCTGCAGCAGATCTTTAGTTAAATTTTGTAATTCCAAACACAAACAGTGGTAAAGGATAAGTAACGGTGATACATATTTCTGCTTGTCTAAATGAAACTTTTAAAATGGTGAAAGTCACCCAAACCTTTCTCCTTTCCATTAATTGTCCTGTATTATCAGACGGGAGCAACTGAATAGATGGGAATATTCTTGTTTTATTAAGTCTTGTGCTAACTTTACTGACACATTTACTCTGGAAGCCTATTTTTCCTTGCTGCATTCTCAGGGAACTTTCCCGCGTGTCGGAAAATAAACCCCGAGTCTGCAGAAGCTGTTCTGACACCAGAGCTTTTGATCCGCCTTGAGAAGCGGCAGTCGAAAAGCAAAGCTGCTGTGGACAGTCTGCATCGTCAATTGATTTGCATTTTGTCTTCCTGCTTCATCCAAAATTTCATGGCTGATTTGACTCTAAGGTCTTCAACTCCACAATGACATTATCTTTTTCCAACCCCCCCCCTCCAATATTCTATTGCGAGCAAATACAGATTTGAAAAGCACTCGATATTTTCAAGGCAATCTATTTATGGCTTTTTCTTATATATTCTGATGAGCCATTCTCAAAAATATAAGAACAAAACTCAAAATAACAAAATCACTGTCATTGAGTCCATTCTGAGAGGTAAGGATCCCATAGAGCAGAACAGGACTGTTCCGCCGGGTTTCAAAGTTGTGTGGTTACTCTTTGTTCGGGCAGGCAGCCGCGTCTTTCTCCCAAGGCGTAGCTGATGGGTCTGAGCCACACACCTTTGAGTTAGCAGCTCAGTGCAGAGCCCACGACGCCACCAGGACCCCACGTTTAAATTGAGGATGCATGCAAGAAGACAGTCATCAAAAGGCATATGCTATTTTATGTCTAGTGAATCTAAACATTACACACAGATGTACAAACAATAGATATTTAAAATGTATATACATGCCTAACACTTTTCCAATTGGGTGAAACTCTCACAGAATTTGTTGCAGTTTAACCACTCTTTCGGATTCTGACCAAGAGTGTCCTCAATCGATGGGCATTTCTCACGTGCTCAGTGGATACAGTTCACATGATTAGACACAGGTCATGCACACAGTAGAAAGATTACCACTCATATTCAATATTGTGCTGGATGCCCCAGCCAGAGCCGTAGACAAGAGAGAGATAAAGGTATCCAAATCAGAAAGGAAGAAGGAAAGGCATTTCTTTTTACTGATGACATGATCCTTACATAGAATCATCTAAATTGTCCACAAGCAAACTGCTGCATCTCATGGGGACCATTGCATGGTACAAAATCAATGCACAAAAGTAATTTATGTTCCTCAGAGAGTCCTGGTGGCACAGTGGTTATGTGTTGGGCTGCTAATTGAAAGTTAAACTGTTTGAAACCACTAGGTGTTCCATAGGAAAAAGAATAAGCCTTCTACTCCTATAAAAAGTTGCTATCTTGGAATGCACAGTGGCTGTTTTATCCTCTCCATAGGGTCACTCTGAGTCGAAATCAACTCCATACCAATGAGTTTGGTTTTGATTTTACAGCAATGAGCAGTATTCCAAATTGAAAACTGAGAAAGCAATGCCATTCGTAATAGCCACCAAATAATTAGCCTTACCAAAGATATAAAAGAAATATACAGCACTATCACAAGGGACCAAAAGAAACTTCCATAAATGGAAATAAGTTCCATGCTTATGGATTAAAAATGTATTAATGAATATTCTATTGCTACCTAAAGTGATCTAATTCTAAAGAGAAAAGTACAGAGCTAAAATTATGAATGCCCTATTTATAGAAGGCTATGGAGGGCAGTGGGACCCCCAAACCCATTTGCAATGTATGTAAGCAGACCGAGCCACTGGCTGATGCACTATAACCAAAGGCAAGAGTCCTAAACAGCCCTACCAGCTGGCAAAGACCACTGTATCCTTGATTATGCTGGATAGACTCAATACTTGGCCAACTGACCTCCCCATAGACACATCCTGAATTTGTTCTAGGAGCAAGCATCTCTAAAATGGTCCATGACAAAAGTTCTTTCCTGGCTTCTTGAATGTTGATGGAGGTCTTGCTCTCTCACACATGATTTCTATTTTTGACTTTATACTGATGTAGTCTTATCCTTACCACCTTTGTGAGAGGTGTTTGTTGTTTTCTGTACATTTCCCATCTGTGAAGTGCAGGAGGAGTGGATATACAATGATAATAACTGACATCAGGTATAACAGGGAATATAGGGGTAAAGGTGGTTACAGGGAGGGAAAGGTGAGCTTGGGAGTAAAGAGTAATGGTAAGAGGTTGGGGGAGGGAGCCCCAGAGCTGACTATGATTGCACAGCTCATTCTGAGGGAACTCACAGAGGGCGGGGGAGGGTGCTGTAGGATGGATGTGGTGGTGGTTGTACAATCCCCCTTTGATATGTTTGGATATTTGATCTATTCAATTTTATGAGATGTAAACTATGTGCCAATAGAACTTTTGTTATTTTCTTTCTTTTTTTGTTGTTTTATTAAAGTAAAAAAGCATGAACAAAACTTTGGGGTTGTGATTATGGACAAATCCCGTATACTTGACTTGCTTATCTGCTCCCTTCTTCAGAGAACACCGGTTCAGAGAGCTTCAGTAGCTGGTCTCATTATTTGCTCCGCCTGGTGTCCCTGAATAGTGGAATTCACAAGTGGAGGGGCTCTAGTCTGCTCAGAAGTGCCTTGAGTGAAAGGCCTGATGGCATGCTGTGGATCAAGTAGCCGCTGAGAGCCTTAGGGAGCACAGGTTCATTCTGACACACATGAAGTCCTCATGAGTATGGCAACTGGCTTGGCTTTCGTTTTCTAGAACCTAGCTCAATTGCATTTCAAAATAACCTGGAGAGTTCCCACAAATCAGAATCTGTGACTTGGGGCGGAGGCTTTGTATCACAAAATGTTCTCAGATAATGACTGGATTGCTCTTAAGGTGTCTTTGAGAAAGTCTGAGAATCCTCTGCTCTAATCAGGTGCTGACAATATGAGAGAAGGAATAGAGAAACTTAAAGAAACACATATACTTACACATACACTACATAAAAAGAAGAGTCAACCAAGCTTTTAAACTGGAGTTTACCAGCGAGACGTTAACAGATATATATGGGCAGGTTAATGTTGCTAAAATAAAGCAGTAGCTAGTAATAACAGGGTCAGACAAACAGAATACTCTAGCTAGTAAGGAAGTCTACAGAACCATGCTATTTATTTCAAGTACAGGACTGGCCCCAGCATGGAGGCACATAATGGGGGTGGGGGTGGGGCTAAGAAACAGGCTCTGATTCTGATAAAGCTTTCCACTTCCCACCCCACACACCCCTGGCACAGAGCTCTGGAGAATTAAGGAGGCTTTGCAGTAAAATTAAACATTATCTTGTCTGAGTTTCTGGAGGCAAGATTAGAAGTCCTTTGCTTGGTTATTGCCTGCAGTTGGCGTGGCCTTGGTGAAGGCAGGAAGCTGGGCTGAGGCGAGAGAGCAGTACATGTGTGTATGTGTGTGCATGTGTGTGCATGTGTGTGTGTGTGTATGCAGGAGCAGACGTGTGTATCCTTCAGGAAAGGCTATACATTTGCCAATTGTAGAGCAGTTTGAGAGATGGCATTTGCCACCTGTGCTGGGGAGGCCTGAAATTGAAGATTTGTTTGTTATCACTTAGTGTGCTTTGGTGATCTAAGTATGTATTTATTTAAGAGAATAAACTAAATATGAAAAGTTTACACTGTCTTGGCAGCAGTAACCAATTCTCTTGCCTGTCTCTTGCCTTGCTCTTTTATTTATTTATTTTCTAAAACGGTAGAGCACTGGTTTCTATTTCACTAGTTTCTTTTTCTGGTAAAAACATTTCAGAACTGCTTTCCTCATCATTCCCATTAAAAAAATCCAACTTTTCTCTCCCTTTCTGCACTCAGAGAGCTGACCCACATTTATCCGATAGCTTCCCTCCTCCTTGGCCTCCACTGGCACTAGTCTTTTTTCGTCTTTGGCATTGCTGCCATCAGATGCTGCTGCCTTGGCCAGCACATGTGTTGAAATGACTCCAGTGCCTGTGCTTATGAAAGCAAGCGGGGTCAAATGAGCTCCTGGAGAGCCATGGAGACACGCTCACATTCTCTGACTCTGCTCAGACTCTCCCTGGGATTCCCCTGGGATTGGTTACAATTCTTGACACCCCCTCATTGATGGGACTATTTTAGTAGCTTACATATGCTTTCAGGTGCTTATAGGAATGAAAAGTGTATAGAATGTCTCTGTAATTCAGAGCGGGGTCACAAGTTTGCCTTATTTTTGATGCAGCCTTATTTCTGATGCTTCAGTGCCCATGAGTAAGGTCTTTAAAACTCTGTGCCTCCATTTACCAAATTCCAAATGGGGTCAACAAAAACACCTGTCTATATAGTGTTGTAAGGAGTTCTGGTGGTACAGTGTGTTGCATCAACGGTTCGTTCCCATCAGTTGCTCCAAGGGAGAAAGAAGAGACTGACCTTGTGTAGAGATACAGTCTTGGAAACCAGAAGAACCAATTCTACTCTGTTCCATAGGGCCATGGTGAGAGGAATCAGTTGGGTTGCAGTGGGTAAAAGTGTGAGACTTCAAGGAAATGAAGGCTATAAAGTGCTTCACACAGTATTTGCCACAAGGACAATGACTCAATAAAAAGTACCTCAATAAAAAGTAGTGCTACTATTATCATCTCCTAGCCTCCAAATGAGCATTTATGAGAGGCTCCAACAAGTTTGGGGAAATGGAGTTAAAAGATAATGGAGCTTTACTATGAATTTTTTGAAGTGGGGAGGTCTGATGACTTGGAGGAGAGAGGAATGCCAGTGAAGAAGAAGTAAAGTCATAAAGTCACGCCGAGCTCCCCTTACTCTGCAGCAACCAGGCCATGTTCTACACCTTGCATAGGGCCATGCCCTAATAGGCCATAACCTGAGAGTTCTCATCTTGCATGTAAAGGACTTGATGCTTAATTTCTAGCAAATGCAACTCACGTGATGGTGTGAGTGTTGATTTGATTGAATCTTCCAGACTCAACATTTGAAAAATGTTGAATTATTTATGAAAAGCCAACCATTGAAAATCTTGTGAAAGTTAACAGCTCAATCCTATTGTACATGGGTTGCCATTTGTTGTGGCTGATTCAATGGCGGTCAACAATAGGGTGCAGTAAAGCACTCATGAAGTTCACACTATTCCTCTGGTTCCTCGAGGCTACCTCACCCCTGACTATCATGACCACAGTACTGCCTCTTACTAAGGGCTAGACTAGAGCATGGGCACAGGTACAGAAACAGAATCCAAGAGTAGCAATACCAAAAGGATAGGGGGCAGCAAGGAGAGAAGAGGGCAGGAAGTGGGAACCAATAACAACAAGCAACATATCACCACACACACACAGCCCTTCAGGGTGAGGAACAACAGAAACCCTGGGGGATGAGAGACAGCTGTCAGTGTAAGATATGAAAATAATATTAATTTATAATTTATCAAGGTGTCATGGGGTGAGGGAGAGGTGCTGATGCTAAGGGCTGAATAGAAAGTAAATGTCTAGAATATAATCTAGACAACATATAAACAAATATGTTTGATACAATTGATGTATGAATTGTTATAAGAGCTGTAAGAGCCCCCAATTAAATGATCTTTTAATAGAATAATAATAATAATAGCAGTAATAGTAGCCACAGCAACAATGAATGCAACATACTATTCAGATATTTGGTATTAGAGTGAAGTAGAAAAATAGTGAGTGCCAGAATTAGGTGGCTAATAAAATTTGTGTTGTGCAGTTTGGGAATTGTGCCTGATCTGACCCCACCACACCAAGACAAAACACTAAGGGAGTGCAACAGAACAGCAATGAGAGCAGAGCAAGGAAATTGTGAGGGAGTACCAAAAATAGACTATGGGACCAGGGTGTGGCCCCCATCAGATTCAACCAGAGAACACTCCTAAAGGTCAACACAGTCCTTGAACTATTTACAGGTTTTTCTTTTTTGTCATTGTTTTGTTATTGTTGGTGTCTTGTTTTCTTTTGTTGTTGTTTTGCTCTGTCTTGTTTTTATGCATGTTATCATTTACGCAGGTCAATCTAGATAATATAGGCTGAATAAACAATTTGGAGCAGACAACAACTGAACCTACAGTTCTGGCAGGACAGGGGAGAAGGGGAGGTGAGAGAAAGGAAGTGGTGTTAACAAACCCAGGACAAGAGAACAACAAGTGATCCAAAATCGGTGATGAGGAGGGTGTAGCAGGCCTGATAGGTCTTGATCAAAGGTAATGTAACTGAGAGGAATTACTGAAACCAAATGAAGACTGCGCACAATAGTGGGACAGGAGAAAAGTAAAAGGAAATAGAGGAAAGAACTAGGAGGCAAAGGACATTTATAGAAGGCTAAATGAAGGCATGTATACATGTAAATATATTTATATATGAGGATGAGGAAATAGATCTATGTGCAAATATTTCTAGGTTTAGTATTAAGGGAACAGATGGACATTAGGCCTCCACTCAAATACCCCCTCAATGCAAGAACACTTTGTTCTATTAAACTGGAATTCTATGATGCTCACCTTCCCAACATGATTGCTGAAGACAAATGGGTGCATAAGTAAAAGTGTTGAAGAAAGCTGATGGTGCCCAACTATCAAAAATATAGTGTCTAGGATATTAAAGGCTCGAAGGTAAACAAGTGGTCATCTAGCTGAGAATCAAAAAAGCCCACATGGAAGAAGCACACCCAGCATGTGTGATCACGTGGTGTTGAAGTGATCAAGTATCAGGCATCGAAGAACAAAAAATCATATCACTGTGTGTTCATCTTCTAGATATGATCACTGCAGACAAATGGGTGTGTAAGCAAAGGTGGTGAAGAAAGCTGATGGTGCCCAGCTATCAAAAGATAAAGCATCTATGTTCTTAAACATTTGAAGGTAAACAAGTGGCCATCTAGCTAAGAAGAATGGAATAAGCACACCAGTCTGTGTGATCACAAAGTGTTGATAGGATCAAGTATCAGGCATCAAAGAACAAAACCTCATATCATTGTGAATGGAGACCCAAAACCCATCTCTAGGCAACTGCATATCCCCTTTCAGAGGGGTCACAGGGAGGAAATGAGCCAGTCAGAGTGCAGTGCAGTAACAATGAAACATTCCCAGCAGTTTCTCCAAAGAAAACAAAACAAAACAAAACTAAACTAAAAACAAAGCAAAAAACCATGCAACTTTCCTTTAGTTCCTAAATGCTTCCTACCCCCTACTCCCATCGTGATCCCAATTCTACCTCACAAATCCTGCTAGACCAAACTGGTACAGATAGGAACTGGAAGCACAGGGAATCCAGGAGAGATTATCCCTTCAGGACCAGTGGTAATACCACTGGTAAGTGGTGATACCACTGGGAGAATGGAGGAAGGAGCTACATATACCCTTCTCCCTGGGGGATGGACAAAAAGAAAGTGGGTGAAGGGAGACATTGGACAGTGTAAGATATGACAAAACAATAATAATTTATAAGGTATCAAGGATTCATGTGAGAGAGATCAGAGGGGAGGGAGGGGAAAATGAGGAGCTGATATCAAGGTCTCAAGTAGAAAGCAAATGTTTTGAGAATGATGATGGCAACAAATGTACAAATGTGCTTGACATAATGGATGGATGTCTGGATTGTGATAAGAGTTGTATGAACCCCCAATTTAAAAAAGAAAAAAAATTGTGCTGTAGTGGATGTGGGGACCTCTAGATTTGAAATTAAGCTTAGGCAAAGACCTTGCTCTTCCACTGTTTTTGCTTCTTGCCTTTCTATACAGTGAGAATTAACATGAGCTATATGTCTTTTTCAAGATTAATATTAACCATGAATACTGATAAATACAAAATCTCATAACCCACACCATCAAGTCAATTGTGACTCAGAGCAACCCTAAAACACATGGTAGAACTGTCAATCTTTGGGGTTCCAAGACTAATTCTTTATAGGAACAGACAGCATCATGTTTCTTGCATGGAGGGTTCAAACTGCTGACTATGCAGTCAGCATCCCGATGCACAATGCACACTATGGATACAGGACTCCTTATGAAATTTTATAGATGGGCGCCACAGTGAATCAAAGTTTTCTTTAAACACTGCAGTCCCTTTGTTTCCCAAAAGCTCCAGTGCAAATGTCCTGTGGTATATCTTTTTAAGGTGACAGTTCTGAAAGTTAAATTGAGTTAAACCCTTTCATACCCTGTATTGATAGGCAACACAGTGGATTAGCGAAAAACTACAGGTAAGTGTATTTACAATGATAGCTGAGCTAGTCAGTATAGCAACTCAAATCTGTGATAGAGTTGGAAAAAGAAGTATCAGAGACCATAAAGCAAGGTAAGGATGGGGTTACTTGTGCTTCCTTTCTAATTTGTGGCAAAGAGTTTTACATGCTTTCCACCACATCTTTGATTTGAAAGTGTTCACTGCAGACTAGTAAATAAGCCTTGCTTACCATGTTTATTGAGTAATCTCATACTGCCTCCCAGCCTTTCCCACTCTCACCAGCAGAACACAAGCTCCTGCAGGTCAGGTCAGACAGAGGGAAGCCTCAAAGAAAATGATTTCTCGAAACTTGTTGACTCATCCACTTCCCTGTATGTTACTCATGCTTGTTTCTTACTGAGACGCTGCATGCATGTCCATATACACACTGGCACCCAAACTGAAGAGAAGTTGGAGTTGAAAAGGTAAAGGCATGGATCTCATCCTGGATGTCATGAGGACCACCCCTCCTGCTGGATGGCCTGCCTTGTTGGGCTTGTCTGGGCATGTCAGCCCAGCTGAAGCCAGGCCAAGTTCCAGGGCAGGAACTTAACTGTGTCTGGCATTCAAGTTTGTTGATGTGGAGAATGATCTGTTGGTTCAGCAAAGAAAAGATGGTTTCCAAGAAAACAGCCAGGGACTCTGTGCTAGTGGCTAGCGGTCAGCATTGATTCTAACTGAAAGCCTCAGATAAAAACGCTACTATGTAGATTACAGAAAGGACAGAAAACAACCTAAAGTTTTCATGAGCTGCACACAGAGTGCGGTAAGGGCCTGGGTAATATTCACTACAAAGGGACACAGAGAGTTTCAGAGTGTTGGAAATATTATCTTCCTTAATTGTTGTGGTGGGTACTTGATTGCACCTACTTGTCAAAATTTATGAAACTGTGCAATTAAAGAGGATGAATTTAATTGTACTTAAGTTATAACTCAACAATCCTGATTTTTAAATTATCATACTGTTTTAGAGGACATTGATAAGCAAAGAATTGTTAATACCACTTCAAAAATATATTGAATTTAGATTTTTTTATTATAGTAAAAAAATTCTCCCTGACAAATCCTTACTCTAACATAGCCACGTCAAAAAATTGAATGAGGGAACTTCAAAAATTTGTGGAAATTTTTTTCCACTAATGTTTTGTGGGCTGAACCCCAGTGCCATAAGTGGTTGAGTGCGGGGCTGCAGCCCGCAGGCTTAGTGGTTCAACACAGCGGTGGCTCTCAGGAGCAGCACTGGGTAGCGCCCACAACCACCAGAGGCAGTGATACCCCCCCAAACAAAAAACAAACAAGAAAAAAACAAAAAAAAATTAATGTTTTGAAATCTACTTGCGTATTTCAGATTTATTTAGCTTTTTATACCAGTCATTTTATTTATGTAAAATTTTTTAGAACTAAGTCATATGAGAACTGTCATTATAAAAATTTAATTGTCTTTAAGATTCATCATCAAGGTCGTGGAGAGAATTTAAGCTTTCGAAACAATAGTCTACTCAAGAAAATCTAAGAAATCAAATGGTAAGCTAATAGTTAATTTTAATGCCTGGACATGAAAGATATAACATACCCATAACCAAATAATACTTCTATGGAAGGAAAGGCTGCCTCTTACAATGGAGCAGGGAAGCAAAGAAAGCAGAACATAGAAATAAGTTTTAAAAATGCATTAGACCTATATGAATTTAGCTATACAATTTTGCTATTAGAGAATGTACCTTGGAAAGTGAACTAATGCAAACACAGTGAGTTTAAATTTAACATCTATACACCTTTTTCTCTCATTTGACTTGTTTTAAATTTGTTGCAGGTTTTTCTTATTTTCAGCTTTCTTTTTGATTAAGATTTTGCTCTTTTATTTTGTTATTGTTGGGTTTTGCTTGTTTGCCTGTTTCTTTGTCACGTTTTTCTTTATATGAAATTGAGGATAAGTAAATCAGTAGAAATGATACCTTCATTAATAATCCTTGGAGTTATCACAGGAAAGGTTGGGGAGAAATTGAGAGCTAATAATGATGAGAACAAGAAAGAATAATTGTTCTAAAAGTGATTTTGGTAATGATTGCACAACTCTTTTTAATGTGTTTAAAGTATATATCAAGAAATATATATCAAGATATGTGAAGTATATATCAAGAAAAGTATTGTAAATTTTTTAAAGACTAGGAAAAATAGAACAAGAAGAAATGAGACATATTCCACATATCAAGATGATTAAATTAATTTTTAGGCCCACTGCAGTTTTAATCAAGATCTCACTCAGGGTATTTTTGAATAAAACCTGTCTCTAGATTGAATTAAAAAATACTTGACTAAAATAATAAAAAAGTTTTATAAACAAAGAAATTTGTATCCAAATACATAAAATCTATTATAAATCTTAAACAATATCACATTAATACACAGAGGAGATGAGAAAACAAAATACACAGTCCCTAAATATAAATATATATGTGATAAGCTTATACATATCAAGTCATTTCTGAATCATAGTGATATATATGCACATGTGCACTTGTTGTTTTGTGTGAGTGTGTGGGTTTGTTGCTCTTGCTGCTGTCCTGTTGGTTCTAAGCCAGAGTGACCTTACGTGCACTAGAATGAAGCAGCAGCTGGACCTGTAGCCAAAATTGTTCTTATATTTGAGCCCATCTGTGCAACTAATATGTCAGTCCATCTTGTCAAAGGTCACCCTGTAACATTTCGCCCCTCTACTTTACCAGGAATGATGTTCTTTTTCAGGAACTGGCTCCGCCTGACAACACATTCAAAGTACAAGAGATGAAGTGTTACCATCCTTGCTTCAAAGGAACATTCTGGTTGTAGTTTCTCCAAAAAATGTGTTTGTTCTTTTGGCAGTCCATGATACTTCCAATATTCCTCATCCGCATAATATTTAAATGCACCAATTCTTCTTGGTCTTCTTCTTTATTCAAACTCCAACTTTCACATCCCTATAAAGTAATTCAAAATACCATGGCTTGGGTCAGGTATACCGTAGTCCTCAAAGTAACATCTTCTCTTTTCAACACTTTAAAGGATCTCGTTGATCACATTCACCCATTGCACTGCACCATTTAATATCTTGACTGTGGCTTCCAAGAGCATTGTTTGTAGATCCAAGCAAGAAGAAAACCTTAAAACTTCAACTTTTTCTCCATTTATCATGATATTATCTATGGGTTTAGTTGTACAGATTTTGGTTTTCTTTACATTATTGTAATCCATATTGAAGGTCAAATCCTTGATTTTCATCAGCAAGTATTTCAAGGTCTCCTCACTTTCATCTGCATCTCACAGGTTGTTAATAAAGCTTTTCATTACTGACACCATATTCTCTTCACATAGTCTAGCTTCTATGATTATCTGCTCTGCATACAGGGTAAGTATGTTGAGAGGATACAATCATTATGCACAACTCACCCAATTTAAAATAATTTTATTTATTCAAACTACTGCCTCTAGATCCACTGACAGGTTTCTTATGATCACAATATGTTGTTCTGGGATTCCCAATCTTCTTCAAGCAATCCATAGTCTGTTATGATCCACACAGCCAAATGCCTGAGTATCTTCCTGGTATTTTCTGATTTCATCCAAGACCCATTTGCTGTTATAAATGAGATTCCTTTTTCCTCTTCTCACTCCAGCCTGAAGTGCTGGCAGCTCCCTGTCAATGTATTGCTGGATGATCTTCAGCAGCATTTTAATCACATATGACATCAGTGATATTTTTCTATAACTTGAGATTTCTGTTTGGTCTCCTTTATTGAGAATGGGTACAAATGTGGCTTTCACATGTAGTCAATTAGCTGTCTTCTAAAGTTCTTGGCATACACAAATGATAGCTTCCAGTGCTTCGTCAGCTTGTTGAAACATTTCAATTGATATTCTATCACTTACTGTAGCCATTGTTTTCAGATAAAGCTTTCAGTGCAGCTTGGACTTCTTCCCTCAGTACAATTGGCTCTTGATCATATGCTACCTCTTGAAATGGTCTAATTTCAACTACAGGAATATGTCAGTTTTCAAATGACCTCAAGTTCAAACTTTCCATTACTCAGTAAAGTTCTAAAAAAATCTGCTCAGTGTTTGTGACTTAGCTCAGTAGTTGAATGAAAATGTGACTAGGCTGAGAGTGTGCCACCTTTTGCACCTTGTCACAGACACAAAGGGGTGACCCTTAGGTCTGAGCTCTGCTCTTATACAGGCAACAAAGCCATAGTACTTGTGCTAGTGCATTAAAATGTCCGTCATTGTTCTTTTTGTGTATGTGCTTTTTTTGTGTGTGAAAAATATTCTAACCATGGCTTCAAAGAAAATTAGTGATATCAGCAGTAAGGCCAAGAGGCAAGCTGTGAGAACCAGGGTAGAGTTTTAAAAAATAATTGCAAAATTTGAACCAGATTTGTTTTTCTGATTTGACAGCTAAATCTACATTGTAAACATTTTTGAAAGAAAACAGTTATTACAATGGCTTTTATAGCAAATGGTATGAAATCCTGAACCATGAAACAAAGAGACGAAGAGGTTGAATAGTTATTATTAATTTGGATAGATCAGAAACCACTCAATGGTAATAGTGTATGTAAGGCAGTGAGATGCAAGAAGACTTAAGCTTTCATAGTAATTTAAAGTCCTGGAAAAATGGATTTATAAGTGTAACTTGTGGGTCATAGAACAAATTCTTTGAGTTTCCGAATTTTATGGGAAAATGTGTTCAATTCTTGAACTATTTTGGTGTTTGAACAATAATTTCGAATGAATAGATTTCAACAACAGAGTTATCACTGTGATTCTCTCTGGTACCATGACTGTATTCTTTTCTTCTTCTCTTGATGCTTCCTGTATCAGTCAATAATCTGTCCATAGAATTTTTCAATATCGCAACTCAAAGATTACATTTTTTAGTTCTTTCTGTTTAAGAACATACTGAGCATATTCTTTCCTTGTTTTTCCAATTCTACGTCTGGCTTTGTCTTCCCAAGCGGCCCTTTGAAATTTTCTATTTGGCTCCTTCACTTCACCCTTTCTCCCATTTGCTTTACATACTCTATTATTAAGAACAAGTTTCAGAGTCTCTTCTGACATCCATTCTGATCTCTTTTCTGTCTTTTTAACCATCTTTTGCTCTCTTCATGAATGATGTTGTTGATGTCCCTCAAAAGCTCAAGGAACCTCCTGTCACTGGTGTTCAATGTGTCACATTTGCTCTTGAGGTGCTCTCAATGTTTAGGGAGGATGCACTCAGGGGCTTGTCTTGGCGCTCATGAACTTGTTTTAAATTTCCTCAGCTTTAATCTGCCCTTATATATTAGCAATTGATGGTTTGTTTCACAGTCGGCCCCTAGCATTGTTTTAGCTGCTAATACTGATATTCTCCTTCATATCTTCCCACAGATGTAGTCGATTTGACTTCTACAGATTCCATATGGAAAAGTCCATGTGTTGTTGGTAAAAGGTATTTTCTATGAGTAAGTCATTGATTTTACAAAATTTTATCATGCAATTTCCAGCTTCATTTCTATCACCAAGTAGCTATTTCCCAACTATTGTTCCTTCCTTTTTGTTTCCAACTTTTGTATTCTAGTACTCAATAATTACCAATGCATCTTAATTGTATGTACAATCAATTTCAGACTGCAAATATTGGTAGAGTTCTTCAATTTCTTCATATCTAAATTTTGTGGTAGGTGCATATATTTAGATAATAGTTGCACTGATTAGATTTTCTTGAAGGCAGACCTAATCCTATCATGCATAGCATTGTACTTAAAGATTGATTTTGAAATGTCCCCTTTTTTAACAATGAATGCAATGCTATTCTTTCTGATTATGTTATTCCCAGCATATGATTTTCTCATACAAAATGGCCAATATTATTCTGTTTCAGGTTATTAATCCCTAGGATATTAATCTTTATTTATTCCATTTCATTTTGACCACTTCTAATTTTTCTGGATTCATACTTGGCATATACCAAGTTCTAATCATTAGCAGATTTTGCAGTTGTGTCCCTTTTCTTTTACTTGTACCTCAACACTAAATGAAGATCTTGGAGGCTCCACTTCTGTGGACATTTCCCTCCTCGCTTCACCATTCCAAGAAATTAGCTCCTCTTCAGTCACATTTTGATCGCCTGTCTTTTCATACTCTGGCCTGTCTAACCATTTTCTGTTTCCATTCACTAGACCTTAAGTATCTGATAATATTTTGAAGCTATATGGAAGATTTTCAGTAGTTCCTTTCTCCAAAGTGGGCAACCCAGTTCTTCTTCGTCTGGAAGCTCCCCTGAAACCTGTTGTCATTGGGTCACCCTGCTAGCTTTTGAAATGTTAGTGACATAGCTTTTAGCATCACAGCAACAAATAAACCGCCACAGTAAGACAACCTGAGAGACAAGTGGTGGGTCAGACAGTATAAATTATAATAAACCCTGAATAGCTTTGAGAAAGATGGTAAATTTAGAATACCTCATTATACTAAAATGAACCTGAGCATACATCAAGAGGCAGTTATTAAAACAAAGGAAGTACTGAAAGTTTTAAAATCATGAAATTTGTGCATCACTGTTGTTTCCTTTCACTGTGCTTACTTCATCTGTATGTCGAGCAAATAATGAAACAAGTCGGACCCTATGAAGGAGAACATGGCATCCAGATTGGAGGAAGACTTAGTAAAACCCTGCATTATACAAAAGACATAATCTCCCTAGGTGAAAGTGAGGAGGCTTTGTGGTACTTAATGATGAGGAAGAGGGATGAAAGTCTTCACAATGGATTACAAAGCAATGTAAAGAAAGGAAAATCCTCATAACTGAACCAATAGGTAACATCATGATAAATGGAGAAAAAACACTGAAGTCATCAAGGATTATATTTTGCTGTATCCACAAGCAGTATTCATGGAAACAGTAATCTAGAGAGAAATCAAATGATACGTTGGATTGCGCAAATCTTGCACAGAAGATCTCTTTAAAGCTTTGAAGAACGAGCGCATCACTTTGAAAACTAAGCTGTGCCTGACCCATTCTACTCATGTGCATGAGAAGCTGGACACCAAATAAGAAAGGCCAAGGGCAGCCGGTGTATTTGCGCCACGGTGCCATTGAAGAATATTGACAGTGCGATGGAATGCCAAGCAACGGGTGAGTCTGTCTTGGACAGCCAGAATGCTCCTTCAAAACAAGGACAGCTAGACTTCGTATCATTTGGACATGCTATTAGAAGAGACCAGTCTCTGAAAAGGACACCTTGCTTGCTAGAATGGAGGGACTGTGAAAAAGAAGGCCTTTGACAAGACGATTTAACACAGTGACTTAAGCAATGGGCTCAAATGTAGCAACAGTTGTGAAGATAGTGGAGGACTGCAATATTTCATTCTGTTGCTGTACTATGATTTGGAACAGACCCAAAGGCACCTAGTTAAAGCGACCAGATGTTCCGCTTTTTAACAATTTAAAATGTTCCGTGACATTTTAAAATTAAAATAAATATATCACAATACTATTGTTTGTGTTCTATGAAAATTTTTGTTTCTCCATATTATAGACCAAATTTTTAATTAAGAAGCTCCTCCCCACCCCCAGTCAATGGTGTCCCACTTAAAATCTGTTCACTTTAATAGCAACAACAATAATCCAAAGTCATGGATCATATGGCTATGCTTTCTTCTAAGATTTATGATTCTAGGTTTTATATTTTGTGTTAATATCTTATCTGACAGATATCCAGATGGCCAAGCATCATATATTGACAGAATAATATTTCTTCATTATTTTGACCTTCTTTTTGGAAAAAAAAAGAGCATAAACATATAGGTTTATTTCTAGTCTCTTAATTCTGTTCCACTGTCAGATATGATTATACATGTACATATACCCCATAGTTTTAATTACTGTAGATTTATAAATTTGGAAACTGGGAAGTATGAGTCTTCCTACTCTGCTTTCCTTTTCCAGGATTACATTGTCTATTTGGTGGTCACTGGCAATTTCATATGGATTTTAAGAACAGCACAGCAATTTCACAAAAAATCTGAAGTTAGAGAGATCACGTTGAACCTGTTCTGTAAACTTGACTGAACTATTATCTCTATTGTTGTTGGCTTGTAATATATTATTTTTGCTAAAATTAATGTATAGTACAATTAAATAGCTCAATCATATTAAGAATTGTTATGTATCATCACCACAGTGAGAACCTTTTCATTTACTTCATTGTTGTGCTCATTGATGCTGACGCCCCATTGCTCCCATCCTCTCCATTCTAATCTAGCTACTGTCTTTATAATTCTATCCATCCCAGTTTCTTTATACTGACCAACATACAACACAATGACAAGCAGCAAACAAGGACCCAACAACAATGACGATATAAAATAGGTAAAGGCCTCAAAGAGAAAGCAGGGAATATTACAAATTTAGAATAAATTTATATGAGATATGCACTGGGTATTCACCAGAGGCTCAATTTATATGACTCTGCAAATGGATTTTGAGATAACACTATCATTTGTAGCTTTCTGTCTTAATATTAAATATTTTATCCATGAATAAGGCATGCCTACCTATTTATTTCTCTCTTCCTTAATTTCTTTCAATAAGATTTTGAATTTTTCTTTTTTTTAGACTTTGTATTTTTCAGGGTACGTCTCTCACCTATTTTGTTAGATTTATTCTTAAGTATTTTATTCTTTTAAAATTGTTTTTCAAATATAATTGCTTTTAGCATAATTTAAAATTGTTCATTATATATATAGAATAACTGATTTTTCCATATTGAACTTGCAGGTCTCAATCTTGAAAATTTATTTAAGATTCTTAATATGTAAGCTCATATTACAAACAAATATAGTTTTATTTTTTCCTTTTCAATATGAATAAATTTTATTTATTTTTGCTGCCTAATTGTCTTAGCTAGACTCTGTAGCATCATGTTGAATAGGTCTGGTAAGAATCAATATTCTTGTGGCTGATATTGTAAAACACTTCCTAGTCTCTTACTATTAAGTATGGATTCATAATTAATACTTTATTCAGTTTAATTTAAATCAGATAAAATTAAAAGTATTCTACAGGGAATTCAGGACAGATAAATCCCTCAGGACTAATAAGGGGAGCAGCAATACTAGGAGGCTAAGGAAAGGGAGGAGGGAGGAAGGGAGAACTGATGACAATAATTGACTTATGGTCTCCCTCAGAAAAGTGGGTGAAGGCAGACAGTGGTCGGTGTAAGTCTTTTCATGTCTCACGGCAGGGGTCCTTAAGCTATGGCCTGCGGGCCACATGTGGCCCTCTGTAGACATCTATCTGCCCCACCCGAGTTTTGCCTCTGCTGCTGTCCTGCTTAGCAGCCGACTCATCCTGGACCCGCAGTGAATTGGTTCATCGTTTTTTTTTTCTAACTATAGTCCGACTCTCCAATGGTCTGAGGGACAGTATACTGGCCCCCTGTTTAAGTTCGAGGACCCCTGAAAGAAGAAGAATTTATAAATTATCAATGGGACATGGGGGAGGGAGGAAAAGCAAAGAGGAGCTGATATCAAGGACTCAAGTAGGAAGAAAATATTTTGAAGAAGATGATGATAATATATGGACAGAAGTGTTTGACACAATGGATATATGTATGGATTGTGATAAGAACTATAAGAGCCCCCAATAAAACAAATATAAATTGTTCTAAAGGAAAAATATAGTTATACTGCCTTTTATGTTTTTAATATGATTACCTTTATGTATTCTCTTTATTCTTCATTTGAATTTAAGTTACTCTCTAGTGTCCTTTCATTTGATTGTAAAGGTCTCCCTTCAGAGTTTTCTTTTAGAGCAAATCTGCTGATGACACATTCTCTGTTATTATATAATCTAGGAATTACTTGATTTTTATTTAATTTTTGAAGAATAAATAGTTCTTTTTTGCGTGCATTTTGCACATGTAACTTTGGATTTCATGATACCTGAAGAAAATTCTGTCTTAATCTTATTTAGATGCCATTGTAAGAGATAAATTGTTTCTCTCTGAATGCTTTCACTATTAGTTCTATAGCTTTCAACCATTTCATTATGGAGTGTGAAGTGCAGATCTCTTTGGAGATTAATGAACTTCTTACATGTGTGGACTAATGTTTTTCAAAAATATTGCAAGATTTCAGCCATTATCTATTCAAATATCTTTCTGCCCCTTCCTTTCTCTCTTCTGTTTCTGGGAATCAAGTATGCGTACCTCCATAAACTCGATGGTATCTCCCAATCCATTGCGATGCTTCATTTGTATCATTCTTTTCTCCCTGCCATTTAGACTTGATATGACCTCACAGATAACAGCATAATGTGTCACCTCTCCACCACCAGCTGATTTCAAATCTTTAGCTAGTAAGTGTAATAATGCTGATTTTTCTTCTGACATGGACTGGTTATCTTTTCCCCTGTATATTTTCTTATATCTTTCTATCCTTTATAGCTTTTTGCGTGCTTTTTTTTTTTTTGCTGGAAAAATAATGTTTGTTTGTTTTTATCTTTTTAAAAGAAAACATCAGAGAAGTGGGAGAGGAAAGATGTTGGGCATTGTAAGATATAATAGAACAATAATAATTTATAAAGTATTGAGGGTTGGAGGGTAGGGGGGACAGGTACAGAGGGGAAAAGAGGGGAAGCGGATATCAAGGACTCAAATGGAAAAGCAGAGAGTTGAAGAATGATAACGGCAGTAGGCTTGTGAAGCTGGTTGGCACAGTATATGTGTTTTTGTATTGTGAAAAACGATGCAAGCGTCCCCAATAAAATGATTTTAATAAAAAAATTTTTTTAAAGAAAACAATATAACAGCTCTGAAACTTACTTCAACTTGCCCAGGGTTTGTTGTCATGTTTGTTATTATTGTTTAGCTGTTTTCCTGAGCTAATTATGCAAAATCTATATTCTTTATCATTTGTAGAAACAAAGTTTTTGTTCAGATGGCTAACTAATTGACTAACAACTAGGTAGAGACAGTTTTAGACGCCTTGAACAAGGAGATCTCTTGGTAAGCCTTTAATATCCATGCACTTAAAAACCCTGCCACAATCTTCACTTCTGCTTGTCTAAAGCCACCAGATGGGATAGCTGAAACTATGCCAGTGAATTTCCTAGCTTACATGGCTTGTTCATCTCTTATTTCCCAAGTTTCTTTGGCCTTACAGAACATGCAACACTGATGGATTATTATTATCATTTTTAAATTTTATCCTTACCTCTCTTTTCCCCTCAGATTGTTATAGGCATTGACCCCTGAATTTTTGTCAAAATCGCTTTTATTATTATGGTTTAATATTGATTGTTCTTTAATCAATTATTTAATTAATTATGATTCAAAATGTTCAAACCTGGTTTTTAAACTGGTATCTTCAAGTGGCAGCAACCCTTTCCATTCTACTTCTATTCCTACTATCAGTATAAATAATCATTTACAGTGTACTTGTGCTGCCCCATATTTCATAATAAGCTTTTTAATAACACATTGGTCAATACGTACTAGAATTGCTGAGTTGGAATCAACTTGATGGTAGTGAATTTACTTATTTCCCTGGTGTAGCCCAGGTGATGCTGCAAGCTCGTCGTTGGATAACTGATAGAAAGGTCCAAACCCACTATCTGCTCCATTGGAGAAAGAGAAAGTTGTCTGCTCCCAGCAGGATTTGTAGTCTCAGAAACTGGCAGTGTCACCAGGAGTCAGGATTAACTTGATAACGACTTTCGCTTTTGGTTGGCTTTTGATTCGCTTGAAAAGTAAAACTGAAACTCAGAGAAATTAAATAACTTGTTCCAAATCCCACAGTGAGTTAATGAACTTGGAATAAATACACCCTGAAGGATTTCAGGTTCTTGGCAGATCCAAATGGTTAATAGTCTCAGCTACTAACTTAATGGTTATAGGTTTAATGGTTATAGGTTCAACGCCAACTAGAGGCAATATGATAGAAGATTTTATGTCAACTTAGAAGAGGCATGAAATTGCACGAGTGGACTATCAGGTCACAGGCTGATTGCGATTTCTTGGGGGTGTGGCCTTATTATAAGGAAGACCCTCCTTCTTTCTTTCCCCTTCACCTTCCTGCCTACGGCGACTGGTTCAGGGACCCTGAGAGTTGCTGGAGCCCTGTCATGTTTCCATCAATCTTAGATCCGTATGACTTTGCATCCACTGGCCTGTGATCTTCCTGACTTTTGCATCATTGTATTTGGCTATGAGAATGTGAAGAGGGACTTACGCCTAGTATCAGATTTATGGACTTGAATTGGAGTGGACTGGGATACTTTCTTAATATATAATTATTTTTTGATATAAATTTCTTATATATGTAAGTTTAATTGTAGATATGAATATTACATGTATATCTTTATATGAGTGCCAATGGATTTGTTTCTTTAGTCAACTGGGCCTAACATAGGCATGATGATCTGCTGAAGCAGCTTCTATTAAAAACTCTAGGGAGCATATTTCTATTTCGATATACATGGGGTCACCCTGAGTTGACCTGACAATAACTTACTGGTTTGTTTTAAAGATTCTATTTAAGGTGCACTATTTTAGACTGATGGAGGTAAGATGACTTAACTTTGTGAGTGCTATGTTTAAATAGTATGAGGAGGGCAAAAGACTGCTTGTTGCTTGGTTATGTTGTATGTTGGGTTGTTTTAAGTTGTACCAGACTCCAGAAGAGCAAAACAATAGCAACACCATACTTCAAAAAGTTTTATTGAAAGCTAAAGCCTTTACCTTCCTACACGTCGTTAGATAACTTGCATTATCTCTCAAAAGATTCTTTACTAAGGGGTCCTGGAAGACCTTCATAAAAACATTATTTGTAATTATTATGCTGTTCTTAGCACAATACTTATAATCAGCATGCCATCTACTTCTGGTTGAAGAAGTACTCTTGGGGCACCTTATTATCTTTAAAGGATTTCTAGCATTTGTCTTAAACTATTTAAATTAAAATTCTTTTCATTTTTGATTTGCCTAGAAAACTTCAGGGCAGTCCTTTAAAGGACACTGGGTGACTAGAAGTGTGAGCTCATGCAGTTTACTGTATAGAATTTGTAGCCAGCATTGTTTCACTTTTTAAGATTTATAATACATCTCTTTTTGTCTGGGCCTGGCTGCTGGGGAATCTCTAAGATTAAGCCTTTCTAATGATAATAGAATAAGTGACTAAGGAATTGGATTCAGTTCTTAAATCTCAGAGTTTTCCTTTGAAGTGACCCTTTAAAACAAATTAGCAGGTACCTACCTTACATCCAACTGGCATGTCTCATTGAGATTTCATGAGATTAGCAGCCATTGCAAGTTCTTTGTCTGGGAGTTGAAATGCTGAGCAAGGAATTGCAGAGGGCTGAGAGAACCAACACCATTCCCTCTTCCAGTCCCTGGACCTATTTTGGTCCAAATGACTCAGATACAGTCCTCCATCTGTTTCAGCATTCTGGGGTTTTGTTTGCCAGCTCTATTGGAGTCTCAAGCTTATAAGTAATATAAAACCTTAACATTTACAACATAAAGGCACCACAAGAACTCTCAGACAGTTAGCTTTGGTAGGACTTTATTTGGAGGAATTTTATTTTAAAATGTAATATCCTCTTCCTTTCTTTGGCACGATGTAATCAGGAGAGCTTGGAACGAACTCTTTCGCTTATGAAAAGTTTCACTCTGTTCACATAAGCAAGTCTGTCATCCTTGATTGGAAAGTAATAATTCATAAAGCTTAGCGTTATTATCATTTCTTTTCCTAGAGTGATATATATTCTTGAAGTCTTTTAAATAAAAAGTTTAAAATTGAATTTGCAACTCCAAAGATGGGTGAGTTCAAATGTTAGTTTCATGCTGAGTAACTGTGAAAACAATTCTCAAGTAGTGAGTCCTGTAACAGAAGTAGCAGTTTTATTAGATGTCTTGATGGAGTGCAATGAAAACACACTTCCAATGTCTCTCTCCAGTCTTTCACTCAACAAAAATAAGAGTTTTCTTATACACATTAGTGTTTGCCTTCATTCTTTCAGTTAAGACTTTCAGTAAAGATTTTTAATAAGGTCAGATTTAATTTTATTCATAGCATACCAGTATGATGGAGCTGATGATTTTTGATCTGTAAGATTTTCTATCTGCACTTCATCATTATTTAGTAGCATAGAAAGTCTCAAACTCTGATGAAAAAATTCCACAAGGTCTAAATGAGTGCCAGTGAGCACTGAGTTCTTATGCTATGTCTTCTCATGTTGTAGATCTTCAGAGAAGTCCCAGGGGAAACTTCTTTTCCTTGCTGGAGGAGAAGAAACATCCCTGATGTGGAAGGTTACTCTTACCCAATAGGAAACCAACATGTTCATTTAAAAAGGTATCTTTCAATTATGAAAGTTGGCAGGCATCAAAGGCCACTTGGCAGTTGAACTTTGTGAAAACATTTGCACTGGCGGCTGATGAGAACCATCATTTTTGCTGGTTTCGTGAAAAAAAAATAGCAAAGGAAAAACATTTTGCCGTTTCACCTCAATTTCCTCTCTCTTTATTCCACAAAAAACAAAAGGTGATTTTTCAAGGTGCTGCATCAGCATTATTTGACATCTTTGAATGGGCTCAATCAAATAATCATCCAAATCTCTCTGGATAAAAGTTGCACATTTGTTGTGATTTCCACTCCTTAATCCCAAAGGCTTTCTCTTCACCCATGGTAAATTCTCTTTTTCTCTCTTTCCCTATCCGCCCCCCCCCCCCCCCCATGAGCAGTAAAGTGCTGCTAAAAATAAAAAAAATAGTGAGACTCCAGCAATGACTAAATTTGGGAACTCTTACACACATGAAAAAAATTGTTCTTCTTTGGGAAAATTAGCAATGTGGAAATTGACAGCTTAGTTCTTGCATTGGCACTTAGCTTTGATGTCAGAGTTGAATTTTTATAAGATTTTAAAGTATGCTGCTGTTGTGAGCCCCAACTTATGATACCTCTATGTGTTATAGAGTGGAACTGCTGCAAATCGTGTTTTTGACTGATCTTTCCAGGAGTTTTTTGCCAAGTCTTTCTTCTGTAGACATGACCTATGTTTATGACCCATGATTGTGCGGAGGTCAAATACTTGACTGTTAAATGAAAGTTCAGTGGTTCAAAACCACCAACCTCTCCACAGGAGGATTATATGACTAATTTTCTTTGCTTGTTTTTTTAAGATCTCAGTCTTGAAAACCTTGTTGGGAAGTTCTACTCATTCTCACTGCGGGGCAGCTAAAAACTAGAATCAGCTTGATGGCAATGCTTCTTGTTTTTTAATTTTTCTTTCCAATAAAATACCCTATATGAGATACTTCTTTCTGGGCAAGGCCAGGCCTTTGAAATAAGTGGGGCTTCTCCCTTCCCGAGAACTGGGTTCAAATCCTATCTGTTTTCATTTAGCTCGTCTAGGACAGTGGTCAGCAAACTGCCACTCAAGAACCATATGCGGCTCTTTCAGTGTGAACATGTGACTCTGAAGTAACATTTAAAACATTTGAAGGTTATTATTTCAGATCATAGTGACTTCTTTGTTTGGAAAAGCATATTTAAGGCTCTTGAATGATCTTAAAGTTGTTAAGAGGGACAGGATTGGCTCTTCGGTCTCAAGAGTTTGCTGACCCCTGGTCTAGGACATTAGAGAAGAAGGAGTTCTCAGTCTACCAAGTTAGCAAATAAAGTCCATTCTTCAGCTTCTGGAAAAAGAAGGATAAAAGCCCTCACATCAAAAGATTTCAAGTACCATGTGACTTATATAAGGTACGAATATCTTTGGGTTGACTCTGTTTCTAGCAACTCCGTTGGTGTCAGAATAGAACTGTGCTCCACAGCTTTTCAAGGGCTTATTGTTTTTGAAGCAGATTGCCAGGGATTTCTTCCAAGGTGCGGTAAGCTCAACTCATCCCTGTTTTAATTGTTAGTCACATACATTAACCGTTCACACCATCTAGAGACCTGTAATGTAAGTTTATCCTGAATAATTTTATCCATTCCACTCAACACACTTAGGGGCAATTGTCTCAAGTCTGTGTATGTACGTTCTTCACAAAATAAAATCATTAATAGAATAAAATCATTGCCTTAAGTGCTATATCACTTATTCACAAATATAGTTATAACAACTGGTGAAAAGGTATGGACCCGTAACAAGCATAGTCACACTAATTCGTTAACACCACATTTATGCCTCTTCTTTCCTAAACTATGCTTTCGTTTGTACCCCCAGGTTAGTTGAGAAAAGATCTAGCTCTCTTTTGGAGATTGGTGAAGCTCTAGTGTAGTGGCTGCGGGTTGGTCAGCAGTTTGGAAGAGACCGTCAGCAGCTCTGCCAGGGGAGGCAGACTGGGCTTCCTGCTCTGGAAACCGGGACAGTCCTGGGAAACCACACGGGCTCCCCCCGAAGCAGCATTGACTGCATGGCAGTGAGTGTGATTTGGTTTTGGAGTTAGGCAAAATACCAAAACAAAACAAAGCAAAAAAAAACACTGACCTCGTTTTCAAACCTTAAATAGACGTGTGGGAGTGTTAACCCTTCCTAAGATACAGAGAAGGCAACCCGCTAGTGAAACCCATAGGGAGAATCTTGGATATTGATTATGAGGATATCAAACCATGTGAGGATCTCTGTTACTTCTGTTTCCAATGTCATTTACATATCTACTGTACCAATCACCTCGCTTTTCAAGTCTGGCTTCTGCCATCCTCTGAGAAACTGAAAAATACTACCACCACCACCCCCCCCCCCCAGATATCCCTATCCTAATCTTTCAAACCTGTGACTTTATTATCTTACATAGTAAACAGGACTTCGCATGTGCAATTGAGTTAAACATCTTCAGATGGAGAGATCATTAATATAATTGTAAGGATCCTTACAAGAGAGATTCAGGAACGTGCAAGATATGAGAAGACTTGACTGTGGAGATACACTTTGGAGTAGGGATGCAGCCAGCAGTTAAGGAATGTAAGAAGCCTCTAAAAACAAAAAGGGATAAGGAACAGATACTCTATTGGAGCCTCCAGAAGGAACCAACCCTCCCAATTAGGTTATTTTAGCCATTTAAGAGTTAAATGTGGACTTCTGACTTCCAGAACTATGTGAATAAATGTGCATTGATTTCAGCTATTAAGTTTGTGGTAATTTGTTACAGCAGAACTTCCTGCTCAGAATCTTTATTTTATGTACATGCTTGTATTTTTCATTATTGTTTTCAGTCCTGTGGTCACAGACCTGCCTATACTCTCCTTAAATACAGTAAACAAACAAATAAATGAGATTCTTTAATCAGAGCCAACACCTGAATTTTCATCTACCTAAGAAACATGTGTCTTATGTAATGTAGATCCTTGAAGACATGAATAAATGATGCCATGTTCAGAAAACATTACTTATTATCATTCCACCTTACAGATTCATAAAAATGATATCATCGTCATGAGCCTGAAAAGCACCATACTTCTGTTTAACACACTTTTTCAAATTAATTTGCTCACAGAACAATTTCCTCTCCTCACATAGCAGATATGAACGTGACAAGTTCTAGAGAACCTGCTGGGTGAAAATTGCTTTTGAGTGTGCCAGGTCTCTCTGGTATACCTCTCTTGTATACCTGCCTCTCTCTGGCTTCCTATAGAAAATTCAAGTGGGCCTCTGGATACAAAAAGAAAGCCAGCTTCTTTTAGCAGAGCTCTGTGAACTCCTCCCAGACCAGGTGATGTGGGTGAGGTATTTAGTTGAATGAGCGTGTTTTATATGTTAATGGCCAGTTACCACTTGGCTTCTTAGGAAATTCATTTGAAGATTAACTGGATGTAATTGATTTAATTGTATTTTATACCCAAATAGGCTTAGGTCTTTATTTCTATACCTGTTAATGTGACCTTGTTTGGGGAAATAGGTTGTTTAAATTTAACTACCATTAAAATTAAATGAAGTCATAGGGTAGGTATTACTCTTAATTCCTTCAGAATGGTATTTTATTAAGGTAGGCTAGTTATGGACTCCAAAGCAACAACAGTATAACATCAAGGATTACTGGTAGTCACTAGTGTGACTATCCAAGGATCTAGGTAGGATCAAAGTGGCAAATACTCTGAATTTGGAAGTCTAGCCTCCAGAATTGTCAGCAAACAATTTTTTGTTCTTCGAAACCACCCCTGTTGAAATATTTTGTTAGGAAGCTGGTTTCAGAAATCTGCATTTCCAAAGGGCTTAAATCTCCAAGCTCAGTGGTTTTTCCAGGTAATATCCTCATTATAGTCTATGTAAATATACATGCCTATGATCTTAAGGGGCGGTGTTTATGAAAGCCTCCCATTGGATTCAGCTTCCTGAGTTCCAGATTCCAAGAAAAAGTTCTCACTGGGAACCAATCAACACTGACAAGATCATAGTTCAGTCAGCAATACAATAATAACATGCCCTAACAATTATGGAATATTTGCTCTGTGCCAAGTATTGCTCTAAGCATTCTGTGTGTATTTATTTCTTTAAACCACACAACTTTCTAAGAATGCAAATCTCTCGTCACCAAGTTTATTGTCACTCATAGTGAGTCAATAGAACAGAGTAGAACTGCCTCTGTGAGTTTCCAACACTAAAGCTCTCTATAGGAATACAAAGCTTCATATTCCCCTTACAGCCCAACTGCTGGTTTCAAACTGCCAAACTTCAGGCTAGCAGCCCAATGTGCAATCCATTTCGCCACCAGGCCTCTTTATACAGAAGATAAAAGGAGAGCAAACCAACGGTTTGAGGTTCACGACTTGTCAATGGCAGGGAAAGATTACTCAAAAAGCACGATAAGCACTGGCTTACTTGTGTTTACTAACTTGGAGCAAATAGTTTCACAAGATGT